>PVKC010013304.1:0-23032 GCA_004027635.1 Crocidura indochinensis
ACATGCTAGCCTTTTTATTCCATTGTGTGTGTGTGTGTGTGTGTGTGTGTGTGTGTGTATTGTACTTGGCAGTAATACTGCTGTCACTGTTTTTTCTTCTAATTTATATTAGATTTGAACTGTCCCCACTCACACAAATCTTTAATTTGAATTCCTAAATGTTAGAGCAGCTCTCAAGAATCCTTAGATGGATTTATAAATCCATCTTCAGATGATTCTCTTTCTGCTTTACATACTTTGACATATTTTGTTTAACTGAACTTCGCTTTCACTTTACCCTGTGCTTATTATTTTGAAGTGAAGTCTCCCGTGTCCTACTTCATACCTCCCATCTTTTATTCATCTTTCTTATTCCTGTCACACAAGGAATTTTGTATATTTCATTGGTACTTTTTATTTCACCTATTTAGAAGTTATGAAACCTCTCACATGGTTTTCTTCAGAAGTTTACTCACAGAGTGGGAATTAGTAGATGCTAATAACCAAGTACTAAGTAGCCTTAGGATATATTGACAACAAAACTGACATATATTGACAACATTTCCTATGTATTACACTTGAGTGTGATATCATACATTATTACTGAAAATGTCACTATTACAATGGTTGCTAATTTACTGACAGTTTAAAAATGATCAATTATGCCAATTCACTTGTTCATTGTTGCTTCTTGAAATTCACTCTTCCATCTATGTTCTTCTATTTAAGTTGCCCATATTTACTAAAGTACATTTCCTGTAGTTTTTCCAAAAGTTTGTTCTATAAATTTGGTTTTTATTTTTTTCAGAAAGTATCACTACTTTTCAATCATTCCCAAGAGATTTATTTGTGTCTGGAATATCATTTTCATGTTTTCATCACAATAAAAAGACTATTTCATCAGTACAGCATTCCCATCACCAAAGCCACACTGGTAAAGGGGCGGGGGATGTTCTTTACATGACTGAAACCCAACTACAAACGTATTTGGAATCAAGGTGTTTAAATAGAGATATTTAAAAAACTAAATAAAAATACTATTTCATGATCTTATGCTATCAGATGCCTCTAAGATTCCCCTCTGCAAACAATTAGCCTTAATTCATTAGATATAGTCATTTTACCTATCATAAAAATGTTGTGCTGTAAAGTTTTTCCCAAATACTATAAAAAAAACTAATAGATAACTATAACTTTTCCTTTGAATTTCATTTGCAACAAAATGCATATTTATGAGATGTCAGAGCTCTTTAGCATTTAGACAAAATGTTGGAAAAACAAAGAAAAGGTTGTGCGTTCACTGTGACTTAAGAGTATATGAACTGGGTCTTTACAAGATCACTTTCAGTATTGAAAAAAATTGGGAAAAAACACAACATAATCTGACAAGAAGAATCGAAATATACATCAGTATTGACTTAGTTTAATGTTTATTTAAGCATAATTGCTTTCACATAAAATGAAGTGACCATCGCTTAAACATGATTTAAAAAGTCCTTCCCTAGATTAAGAATGAGGCCCCAAATCTGCTTTTGTTATTATTCGAACTATAGTTTATTTAACTACAACTATGTTGTAGCGCTATAGTAAGGAGTACTTTTTCAAGGAATTGAAAAAAAAAAAAACTTGCCAGATGTTATAATGGAATACTGTGCAAGTGAGCAGCATGGAAAATAGAGCTAATGCCTGATAGTTAATTAGACTTCTGACAGCCAATTTTGTGCTGCTAAATGTGATTAAATGTAGCTGCAAGTCTTTGGAGTGACTTTCCTACTTTCAAACCTTTTCATTACTTTAGTTATATAAAATCACTCTAACTTTGGTCTCCTCATTATAAACAGTGAATGCGTTAGACTATACAATTACATTCCTACGTCATTTCTAGATTAAGTCACTTTGTAAAAATCAGTATGTTAAAAACCATAGCATTTATTTCAATAATATTCAACCATAAATGATATATTAAATGCAACTGGCTACTGAACTGAAAAATCAAAAACTAACCTAAAACATTACATGCTACTACAGGGAAGAATTTTATGCTACAGTTATGAAGATTTTGAAGTAATTTTCTTCTCTCTTTCCTTTCTCCACTTTTTTCACGTCTGCCAAAATGCATCTTCTTTTCCAAAATTTCTAAAGCAATAAATGCTAAGTGTTTCTTTTATTAGCTGGATGCCTTCAAACATTTTCATGTGAAAAAGTTTATATATTTACAGCTTTTTAAAATCTACTGCTTGATACAGAAAGTTGATAAAACTAAAGATTTATTTCTGAAATTTTCAATCTCATATAGTTATGTATTCTCTAATAATATTAAAAAACATGACAATTATGTCTTGAATACTTGAAGTTAAGTTTACCTATACTTATTCATTGGTATCCTAGATATTCTTTTTAAAAATTGTTTATTGAATCACCATACATTATAGAGTTGCCTTTATTCATTATTGCGTTTCTGACATACAATGTTCTGATATCTAGCTGTTCTCCGGCATCCACATGCCTCCACTAGCATCTCCATGTTTCCTCTCATTACCCAGTCTGACTCTAAGACAGGTACTTGCTTCTTTTGCGTTCTTTTAAATACTGTCCTTTACAATACTGTAACTGATAGTGAATTCTGCACATCACTTTATCTCTTTCTAGCTGATATTCTAAAATTTCTATATTCTCATGTTTTCATTTATTTATTTATTTATTTATTTTGGTTTTGGGGCCACACCCAGTGACGCTCAGGGGTTACTCCTGGCTATGTGCTCAGAAGTCGCCCCTGGCCTGGGGGACCATATAGGGCACGGGGGATCGAACCGCAGTTTGTCCAAGGCTAGCGCGGTAAGGCAGGCACCTTACCTCCAGCGCCACCGCCCGGCCCCATGTTTTCATTTATGAATTAAAAACTCTAGACTAATAAATAGAAGATACTCTACTTCATAATTTTATATTTTAACTATACTGGTAGTTCTATAAACACTTTAAATATACATTAAATATATTTTTAAAATGAACTCTGATGGGGCCGGAGAAATTGCATGGAGGTAAGGCGTTTGCCTTTCATACAGATGGTCATTAATTGGAATCCCAGCGTCCCATCTGGTCCCTCGAGCCTGTGAGGAGCCATTTCTGAGCCTGGAGTCAGGAGTAACCCCTGAGTGCTGCTGGGTGTGAACCCCCCACCCCTCACCCAAAAAAAAAAAATGAACACTGAGCTCCAAAAGATGTTTATATGACTTTGGTAATTCATGTTCAGTGCATTTCTTAGACCTATAGGAAATCACTATATTCAGCCATTATTCATTTGTGACTTTCTCAGTTGATACTTATGTGACGAAGATTTTTGGAAATTGCCAAATAGGTCAACCTAAACACAATACAGAGCATGGCTAGCCTCTGGGAGAAAAGCTCTGCCTTTCTCAGTCCTCTTTATATGACAGAGAATTGCCTCCATGCCTCCATACAATCAAAACTACTAACTCCAAACTCAACATTTCCCCAGGAAAAAAAATCTGTTTTCTACTTTTACCTATAAGTAAAGGAAGTAAAAAGTTTGAAATAAACTCTTTAGAACAACAATGAAGCTATTCCTTAAACTATCAGGCAGAGGGACTCTGGTCTAAGCATTTCCTTTGAAGCTATGGTAGTTACTTAGGGAGAGAATCTTCATACATGCATGCATATATATGTGTGTATACACATACCACACAAATAATACAAGATTAGTTTAATCTTACATCTGAAACAGAAGATATTCCCCTTAACAGTTTAATATTTATATAGACTCATATAAATTATAGCAGCTGATACAAAATTAAAAGCATAGACAGTCTGACAGTGAGAAGTGTTGATGTCAGTGTCCATCAATTAACCTTAATATATGTATGATTAGGAAAAATAAAATGGGAAACTATTATCAGTCCCAGTGAATTACAAGTGAGAAAGAAAATCAAAAACAAAATGGTGAGCTAAAAAAAAAACCTACAGCTGATGATAATTGGTAAAGGATCAAAAGATAACAAGAATATTCTAACAATGAGAGACAGTATAAAAGAAAGCATAAAGAAGCTAAGCATAGATAATAAGAAATTAATGTAAATACAAATCAGAGATAACCCAAGGTATAAAAAAATGAATGATTACAAAACTAAAAGTAGTGGGCCAGGATATCCCTTGCTTGCAGTCAACCTTGGTATTGTATGTTCTCGTGCACCTATCTCTGGCATTGTAGTACTTGGCCCCTTATACTGAAGAACCAGTCAGGTTGTCCAGGAATCAAATGGAGAGTTCCCTGAGCTTTCAGAGCACTAATTGGGAACCCCATCTCCTCCATTTTATCTAAGTATATATAAAAATATATAAATATATAATATATAAACATACATGAATATTATTTATATATTTTATAATTAGAATAAAAATACCTGTATACTCGAGTATAAGTTAACCAAAGTCTAAGCTGACCCTTCTAATTTTACCCTAAAAACTGGAAAAAGTGATTTGGTTATAAGCCAAGGTGAAAAATGCAGCAGTCAATAGTAAATATCAAAAACAAAAATATGTACCCAAAGCAAATAAAATAATTGAGGAATCAGTAAATAGATAATAAATAAATATATAAGAAAATAATTAAATACATGCTTACATTTATAATACATGGTTGTTTAATATACTGTATGTCATTAACATACCAGATTAATCCAATAGCATTCAATAACAACTTTAATAAAGTGAAAAAACTATTTAAGACAGTAAAGCATTGTAAACAAAAGTTTAAGATCCTGAATCCTTATACACCCAAACCCCTGATTATAAGGATTTAAGATTTATAAACTTTTATTTACACGACTTTATTGCCTTAAATGGGTTTTCCACTTAATTAAATGTGCCACAGAATATAGTGGTTTAGATAGATTCAGTGGCACAGAGTTCAGTTCAGCCACCTACCTCTTCAGTGCAGCCATGACTTGTGGACTGAGCTGAAGCACCGACCCCTCCAGCAGATGGCAGAAAACAACTGGAAACTACATGTATTTGATTCGTATGACCTGAGAATAAGCCTAGTTCAGGTTTTCAGCACAAATCTAGTGCTGGAAAAACTTGGCTTATACTCAGTATATACAGTAATAGAATAAAGCAAATAGAATAAAATAATATATACATAGGTATAATTAGAAAGCTACAAGTACCTATACCCATATTACCTTGAAAAGAAGCACTATGCTAGCCCTAGACTTTTCCACAAGAATCATATAAGACTTGAGACCAGAAGGATAGCGCCGTGACCTAGAATGCAGCTGACCTAGGATGAACTTCTCTTTACTCTCCCAGCATCCCATATGGTCCCCAAAGCCAGGGGCGATTTTGAAGCACATAGCCAGGAGTAAACCCTGAGCACAACTGATGTGGCCCCAAAACAAACAAAAACAAACAAAACAAACAAGAATTCATATAAGACTTAAAGGGAATGACCTATGATACAAAAAAATCTTGATAAAAATTTCTCTCTGAAAATATTTTTCCTTTTCAAATTATCATCAATTTGTCACTACCAAAATATACTTGAAAGAATATTGCAAAAGAATCAAGCAAAAAACAATTTTACCTAGTGTAGTAGCCCTCTAAATTTTTGTAATTTGGGTGTGGAAAAAGAGTGAATCAGTGGTCTAAAAAATGACTGTAAATTCATTTTTTAATGAAAACATGTAATAAGTATAGAATTTTACATACAAACTTCAGGATATCCTATAATAATCTATGAAAGAAAACCATAAGAGGCTGAATAAAGACTCAAAGAACATAATAGGAAAATAATAAACTATGCAAAAAATCCCAAAACACAGAAGAACAACATCAAATCAAGAAATCTATAAAATAAAATAAAATGGCAATACATTTTAAAATTGAACTCCTTAAATGCTAATAGTCTGTATTCATTCATTATCAAAATTCAATCTTTTGTTGCCCACAACATAGTGAAGTTAGGAAACCATGTTCATTCAAACAGTAAGATATTGTTAACTTTCCATTTTTTATTACACAGATTAGAATATTTGAAAAAATAATTTTGATTTCTTAAACTTTGGCACCAGCTTAACCAAACTTTAAAATATGTCTTATTTCCTTTCTGATCTAGTAGCAGTTTATTTAGAAAGAAATCTGTCTGAAAAAATAGACTTTGGGTTATATTATATATATATATATATGAAAATGAGTATGATATGGAATGCAAATATATGAATATATATAATATGAGCAGACCCTCAAAAACAATAAAAGTAGTACTTAAAATATTATAAGAAAATACTTTTAGAAATTCAGAAATTCCTCCCAAAATAACAACAAATTTAAAGCTGTTCTACCTGGCACAATGGTGCTGCTGCCAGGGTTATGGTGCCTGAGAACATGTCGCCCTCATTTCCCATCTTGAGATCTGAACTTCTGACCATCATGTGGGAGCTCTCTCTGTCCTTGGAGAGATATACACGCTCTCTTCTGACCATCACTCCTGATCCTCAACCCTCTCTTCAATAACACTTCCAAATAAAAACTGTTTTTACTTAAAAAATAAAGGTGATCAATTACATAACTGTCCCAAATTTATTAAGACTATTAAAAGTGATTTAACATTACATTTATACGTTTTAGGGGCCACATTTGACAGTGTACGGGACTTACTCATTACACTGTGATGAGAGATCACACCTCAAGGACTCAAGCAACTATATTAGGTGATGGGAATCAAGCCTGAGTTGGCCTTGTGCAAGTCAAATGCCTTAATGCTATACTATTGTTCTGATTCTATGTATTAAATTTACCTTAATTGATTTTCTTCTATAGGAAGTAGCTCACAGTTTATTGAGGTCATGTTTCTTTTTTTTCACATTGATGGTGGGGGGGATATGTAGACCAAATAAATACATTAAAATTTGTTATAATTGGGTCAGAGTCATAGTATAGAAGTTAAGGCATTTGCCTTAAATGTAGTTGACCCATTTAAGTCATCTAGTCTCCTCTAGTCCCTCAAACTCCTCCAGGGGTAATACCTGAACACAGAGCCAGAATTAAGTCTTGAGCACAGCAGGACAAAAAAAAACCCCAACCCTTCATTATAATTTAGTGTCTGATTCTCTTACCATCATAAATAACAAGAAAAAGTCAACATCTCAAAAGAGAATTCTAATGTTCTTTGAGAAGGAAGTAAATTCAGGCATGGAAGCTAAACAGAGAAATGTCAAGAAATACCCATGCCTCTTCCAGCTCCATTTCTTCATTTTAGGTGGCAAAACTGACACCAAACTGGGACATTTGTAGAATTTATTAAAGCCACCAAATGGCCTAGTACCTAACTTCTTAAATCTTGTGTTGCAAAACCATATGAAGTCATGTGGCTCAAAGTCTCTAGAGTTGCAAAAACTTCTAAAAATGGTTTTTAAAATAAATGTCCTTAATATTTATTATGAATAAATGTTTTATTTATATACTTACTTTATATGCCTATATATAAAAGGGTGGCAAACGAATCTTCCCTGCCCACCCCGCCCCCACCAAAAAATGGATTGGTTGAGTGGAAAATACTTAAGAAGACCTAGAATGACCCATCTCTAGGGATAAAAAAACAGACAGCTACCAGTAGGTGGCACCAAATAGCAACCAAAATAAAATTGATTTGGGTTGAAATAATGGGAGCTATTAGACAGTTCTAAAACATTTTTAGTATAAAAATGCAAAGTTGACCTTTCAATTATTTAAGTGTTTTGGACCCCACTTAGAGAGTCAAGTACTTTTTTCAATCAAAAACAATATCTTGAGTACTATATTATGATTTGGGGGGATGGGGTCAGTTTGGGCTAAAAGTGTAGTGCTAAGAGATTAGTCCAAGTGGAATTTAGTATTTAGATGGGTGAGATTTTGTTTTGTTTTATTTTGCTTGGGGCCACACACTAAGATAGACTCAGCATTTACTTTTGTGCTCAAAGATTACTCCTGGTGGGCTCTGGGGACAATAAAGGGCACTAGGGATCAAACCTGTGTTGTCTAAAACAAGACAAATATAAAGTCATCCCATGTGCCCTATCTCCAACCCCAGTTGAACAAGTCTGACTTAGGGTTGCTCATAAAATAATCCAAACCAGTCTGAGGGTGAAACACATACTCGTATATCAATCCAACTACCTGCCAGAACTACCGTTTTTATTGAGTACAGAGATCACTCCTGGGTGGGGCAGAAAGGATCAGTGTCACTCAGGTTTACAAATAAGACAAACTCTGTTTGGGGATAAATCCAAGTTGTAAACAAACATATAAAGGAACTACAGATAACTTTTCTTTAAGTAAAATAAGGTATAACCTAACATTATTCCATGGTACTATCTTGGGTTTCAAGTACTAGGACATGATTTGTGATACCATGTGTGAAAGCGGTTAGCCACTTGCAAGCAAACTCCTTTTTTTCGTTGTTTTGTTTTGTTTTGTTTTTGGTCATACTGGCAGCGCCCAGGGGTTACTCCTGACTCTATGCTTAGAAATTGCTCTTGGCAGGCTCGGAGGACCATATAGGATGCCAGGTTTTGAACCACCATCCTTCTGCATGCAAGGCGAGTGCCCTACCTCCATGCTATCTCTCTGGCCCGAAAGCAAACTCCTTAATTCCTATATTATCTCTCTGGTTCTAACCTAGAATATTATAATAATTAGCTCAATAGTTTATTCGTGTAGTTGAGATAAGAGAAACATTGAAGAAGTTTTGGACTAGTTACTATGGTAAAGAATATAGAACTTCACAAATTTGGAAGACTGCATATGATATTGCATCATTTAATTATGTTACTCTTTTCTAGGTACTGAAAAACCCATAAATCTGTTTGTCTAGGCAAAATTGCAGAAAAGCATCAGTTCCAAGGCCAGGATAAGCAAGTAGCCTTGTATAATTATTCAAAAGCAAATAGGAACATCATAGTATAAAATGGCAGGATTTTTATGTGAGGCAAATTCTCTTTTGCTGTCAAGTATTCCCTTTCAAAAACAATATTCTCCTCTCATTTTCTCTCTTCCTTTGTTCATTTTTGGCACTATATTAGTAAATTGCTAGTGAAGGGGTATGAATTTTTGTTGCTTTTGTTTGTGGGTCACACCCAGTGATGCTCTGGAGTTGGTTGCTTCTGACTATGAACTCAGAAATTGCTCCTGGTGGGGATTCCAGGAGATTGAACTTTGGTCTGTCCCAAGTTCAGCCACATGCAAGGCTAATGCCCTACTGCTACACCACTGCTCTGGCACCAAGGGATATGATTTATATCACTTTGCCTCCTTTTAGAATCCCAGTTCTTTTCCAGAGTGATCATTTCCACCTATCATTATCATAGTGGTTCCTTCCTTGTCTTAACTGCACTCCACTATTTGTGGGAAGCTTTCTATCATAGTCTGGTCCTCTTGGCCATCGATCTCTAATGTGTTTGGGTATTATTATCATACTTTCTTTTTTTATATCACACAAATGTGTGATCATTCTTGTCCATCCCTTCTCCCTCTGACTCATTTGCTCTTCATAATACTCTCCATGTTCATTCATGGATAAGAAAATTTCATGACTTCATTTTTTCTAACATCTGATTAGTAGTCCATTAGAGATATACCACATTTATTTTTATTCACTCATCTGTTCTTGGGCACTTGGGTTTTTCCCAGATTCTGGCTATTAAAAATAGTTCTATAATGAATCTTAGAGTGCAGATGCCTTTTCTACTTTGTGATTTTCTTTCCCTAGAGGTAGGCTTGGGTGTAGGGGAGGAAGGGAGGGAAGGTGGGGACAATGGTTGCAGGAAGTATGCATTGGTGAGTGGATGGCTGTTAGTACAGGGTATGACTGAAACTCAATTATGAACCACTTTGTAACTATGTATCTCAAATTAGTTCAATTAAAAAATTAATATAAAAACATGTTCTAGCTTAACTCCAAACCATGACCAGTAAATGGCTTGCTATAATCTAATATGCAGAAATGTCCCGTTGTTAGTTTATAAAGTATATAAATAAGAGAAAGTCCAAGTTTAACATGAATAATCTGAGTGACTAGAAGACCAGATACTCATCATATCTGTCATTACTGCTCATGACAACCTTATCTTCAACTCATAACTATTGCTTCATAGGTGATAAAGCTATTATCCAAGAATAAGCCAGATTTATAGGTGGATCAAGAAGGAATGTGGGATAGTATATAAGATTATCATATTCTATTAGGAAAAGATGACTTTGGTTGTAGATAAGTGAGGGATTATGGATTTAGGGCTAAAAAATTAGCTGGTTGGTCACAACTATGAAAAAAACATGACTAAATAAATGGGGTAGGAGGTCAGTGGAAAGAAAGTGATCTTACAGTAGAGCAAGTAGATTCTTGAGTTTTTTTAAAATGCCTATCCCCTTGGAGTTTTCATCTACTAACATCTGTCAATTCTTTCTCTTACACTCAAGATTTTTTTATTCATTCCTTCTGTGCTTTTTGTTCAAGAATTATTTGTATAGGAATAACTGCAGAATTCCTTATCTAATGTCTGACTTATAGGAGATATTCTTCATTCATGCCTATTCCTGAAAGGCAATATTAATTCTTTTGGAACCAAGAGGTGCAGGTCGCACTCAGAGATGCTCTGGACTACTTCTGGCTGTGTGTTCAGAGATTATTACTGGTAGTATTCAGAGGACCATCTATGATGATAGGCGTAAAAATTAGGATAGGTTGCATGTAAGGTTTTAGTCCTTGTACCACCTTTTTTGGTCACCAATAATACTAATCATTAATGCTTCCCAAAAAGGTATGTTTTTTGGTTTGTTTTTGTTTTTGTTTTGTTTTGTTTGGACTCAAACCCAGTAGTGCTCAGGGTTAGTCCTGGCAGGCTCGGGGGACCACATATGATACCAGACTCCTTCTGCATGCAAGGCAAATACCTTACCTCCATGCTACCTTACCTCTGGCCCCCACAAAAGCATTTTTAACCTTTCATCAATATCTATATAATGTGACACATAAAATCCAACAACATATTATAATTTCAAACAGGCTTACTATTTCTATTATCTATTTTATTAGATTTTTGACATACTATGAAGAATTATACATTTTATATGTGTTTAGTATCTTTAAATATTAATAACAAATGAGATTCAAAAAGTTTGTTCATAAACTTGAACTATCAATGCCTTATTATAATATCAATTCAGTGTGCTTTAGATTTTGATTAGCAGTATCAGATTAAAAAACAGATGGTACAACATAACTTCATGCTTACTGAGTTCTCTCAAAGCAAATCAACTACATTAAATGCATAAAAATAAAATGATTAATAGAATAAATATATTATCGTACAAATATCACCAGCTACTTTGTTATATGACTTAATTATATTTAATAGGGAACATTCATTTGTGCAGAGGAAAGAAATATAAATATATTATTATCTTCAGCAGATACAAGTTGCTATTATATCTGCTAAAAACTTAAGGGTCATAAAAATCTGTTTGATGAGCAAATACTTAAGAATATATTAGAGTATTTTAATAATATAAGTGATGAGAACTATAAGATCACAATTTGTTAAAGAAAAGTAGAACAGGTATGAATGAAAATATAATTTATAGAACTACTCAGTCTTAAAATATTTGATTAACTTCCAAAGATATTAAAAGGAAGATTAAAAAAATAGCATCTAGAGATAATGTATATTGGGTTTTCATAG
Organism: Crocidura indochinensis; assembly: GCA_004027635.1. NCBI lineage: Eukaryota > Metazoa > Chordata > Mammalia > Eulipotyphla > Soricidae > Crocidura > Crocidura indochinensis. The sequence continues at coordinate 11,709 of PVKC010013304.1, forward strand.
AGTATTATTTAAGAAAATGGAAAAGAAAATTGCAATTCCATCATCTGCCAGTAACCATTTCTATTTCTTCTTCTACATAAATATTGTTCTCCTCAGAATCTACACATTCTCACATCAGTGCAATTATTTCAATGCTAAAACCTTAGTCTTTAAGAGAAATTTGAACCTAAGCTTTGCCAATCACATGCATTTCTTAAGGATTTTGAATCTGGACCAAACTGACAATGCTAGTTTTTTCTTACTCTAATTTCCTAGACTGTCTTTAGCCATTAACCTTTTGCTAAATTAAATAAATACTGCTCCAACAACTGTTATATTACTTCAACAAATTAAGGGAGAATCCAGATATTAGAAGACTGAAAAGTCTGATAAAACAAATAGTTATATAAAAGGACAGTATTAGAGGAATTATTTATCTTTTACCAGAATAAATGAAGTTTTTATTCCAGTTTTTATACAGGTTGCATTCATTACTACATAATGTTCAATGATCAACTCCAGAGGCATAAATAATTAAGCAGTGATACTATCTGGCATGGTAAAGTGGCTCTAACTGGAGAACAGAAACAATAGATCAAAGAAAACCACTATTGCAGAGGATGGAGCACATTGCTAAGAGTTTACAGGCCTCAAAGGTTGTAAAACTATTGCATTCTGGCATCTTCATTGATAAAAGCTATGATTCTTTAATCAACTGTTAAGAATACACAAGGTACCCCTTCACTGAGAGACTATCACATGTGGGAAAAGTTGTATCTTCTGTATGGTTAAAATACCCAAATATTATAAAGAAAGAAGATATTGTATCTTACTAAGAAATTAAGGTTGATTTCTTCTCACTTTTATTATTCTTATTAGAAAAATAAGGTTTAGAGAAAAAGAGCTCAACTTAAGTGACATTCTGAAGAATATTTGTTCAGCATCCAATTCAAAAAATTCTAAGTTCAAGTTCTAATTAGGTCCTGAAAAACACACTAAAGAGCTCGATTGTCATTATCTCAAAATGCTAATGAGGCAATGAGGACGATCATTTTATTTTGAGCTGATTTGGATTTGTCCTCTTTAATTTCCTATGAAAAACTACTACATACAAATACTGTTCAATTACAATTAATGGTTTCATTTCTTAATTGTTCATGTTTAGCAGAGATACTCAGCAGGGTTGCCCATTATTAACACCATGATTTAATTTAGTGCAAAGCCATTGGCTGACTAGAGGAGCCATATCATGTACCATGACACCATCCCAGTTTATTACCATAATAAACATTTCTGTGCACTTAACAGTAGAAAAATCAGGAGTGATAAGTATTAGTATGTGATTTTTGAAAACAAAACAAAAAAGGAATCTTGATAGTACTAAAATAACAGGGCAGTTTTAAGGGGCTCATATTTTAAAATGAAAAAATTTTTTTTTTTTGGTTTTTGGGCCACACCCAGTGACGCTCAGGGGTTACTCCTGGCTATGCACTCAGAAGTCGCTCCTGGCAGGCACGGGGGGGCCATATGGGAACCAGGGGATCGAACCGTGGTCCGTCCTAGGCAAGGCAGCAGGCACCTTACCTCCTGCGCCACCTCCCGGCTCCCTGAAATTTCAATATAACAAGAGATTTAGGGTTTCAATGTACTTCTTAAAATTGTAAATAAATATTTATATGATAACTGTGGTCATAAAATTACTGCTTCTGTTGTTGTTGTGCATATAAACTATTTTTTGTTTGCTTACTTTAGGGGAAGGGGCAAATCTAGCTGTGCTTAGGACTTAGTCCAGACGCTACTCAGGGATCACTTGGGTGACAGAGATCAAATTCAGGTCTACCACACTCAAAGCAATGCCTGAACTGCTGAATCATCTCTCACACCTAAGCAATTTTTTAAAAAGTCAGTGAGTACTTGGTAATTAGCTGCTCAATCCCCTTCCATGCTGAGTCTAAAAAAGAACCTTTCTCAACATATTTTAAAATTGTTTCCTAACAAATCCTTCTTCCAAAATAATGCAGCGAACAATTGTCTGAAGATGACATTACTAATATGAGACATGAATGATCTCAACTGTTTTAGTTCTATTTAGTACACATTTTTGAAATGTTAAAATAAATTTCTCAGAATATTTACATCTTTTCCCCCTGGCTTTATAAATGTCTTTATCTGCCTTTCTTATCTGTTCTATATTAAATGAATAGCACTTGCAAGTTTGAGTCTTCCCTTCAAGCATGCCTTTTATCTTTATGGCCTCATTTCTTTATTTATATCCCTATAACTTTCTTGTGTTGAGTTACACTTTCAACCAGAAATACCTTTCATTCTTATTACAGTTCACAAAAAGAGGGAAAAAGAAAGAAAAAGAAAACTCTACTGTAAAGTATTATTGCTGACCGTTACTTGAAGAAAAAATTATTCATCACTGATCTCTCAAATAAAAGACTTTTGTAAAGTAGATAATTCCTTTTAAACGTGTAGTTCTTAGAAATATGAAACTTCTTAGAAAGATGAACTCTCCGAAATTGTAATTTCTTTTCATATTCTTTATCAATTGCAATATGTTATTTAAAAACAGGCATTCTATCTTAGAAAAGCAACAAAATTATATTATTAGGATTTTTTACATTATATTCTTATGAAAAATACTATAATGCCCTAGATATTTATGATTTTATTATATAACTAATTTGGAAGAATCAATAAGATATAAGATCTGATGCCCTTCTATGTGAATCATCACATTTTGAGAAATTAATTGTATATAAAATAATTTTTAAATTTAGTCTTTTATTTCAGATTGAATTTTGTTCACCATTATAGGAATTGTATTTTTAAGAATAGTTAATCATTTCTACTTTTTAGTTTTTTATACTATTAATAATGATTTTTCATGAACATAAATCCAACAAATAGCCATCACCAGGGAATGCATTTTTGTTTTCTTACTTCTTGAAAGAGTTTGACCATTATAAAGCCCAAACAAACAAAGGGCTTAGGTTTGTAAATTCAGTTCTTAAGAGAAAAAAAAATTCAATTGAAAATTTGAGTTTGATGTTTAGATCTCTTCACTGAGCCAACTTCCTGCATCCTCAAAATAGGAGAAAGACAAGGAGATTTAGTTTTTCAAAATGAATCATTTCACAACTTCAAAATATTTTGAAATATACCAAAGCATCTTCCACACGCATCTCTAGATGTTTCCCACTGCTTTCATGCACAAATAGGGGATCCCAGGAGTGAAATAGAAGAACAAAGAAAATGCAATAGATTAATATGATACCTAGAACTACTATAATTAAAAGGCTTTGACCTTTGAAGAACTATGACTCATATCAAGTATGTAATTTGACATAACATGGTTGAATTGAGTATCATACTCAACTTCTCTCTAAATCTAATTAAAGAAAGTAACTTTGAATTTTAATAAAATCAGTGATATTTCAGGGTAGTTCTTTTTTAAATGTTTATAAGGTTGACAAGGCCAATCAGAAAAATAAATAACGCCACACTTTGGGTAAAATGAATATGATGAAAGTATTACCAATGAATATATAATTAACATATAGAATGGTCAGGAGAACATACAATTATATGGAAAGTACTGAAAGGGGCAGCTTCAAGTGGTGCATATTATGGGATTAGGGAGACCAGAGGTCACAGATGAGTCTAGGGGTCTCTTTGGCAAAGTAGAGAAAATTTCTTACACAAGAATTGGAATGCCCTCTACTTTGGTCCTCTTTCATCTCAGCCAGTAAAACACATATTATATAGCATGTCATTAACTGTTTTCAGATTCTAGAGAGTCAAAACACTTTAGTTGGACATGCTAAGTAAAAATGGTATCAAGACCAGACAGTCAAATGAAAATTTAGAGAAAATAAAAAATGATCAGACTTGAATACCAAATCCATAGTCTATGACAACAGAATCGATACCCAATTTACAACAAGCTGTACAAGGGGGAACAGTTATACTAGCATCATGGGGGGGGGGTTAAGGAGGGAAATGTGAGATGAATATTAGGAACAGGGGTAAAGGGAAGACAACAATAGTGGTGGGAATGCCAATTACTAATTCATCGTCAATATGTGCCTTAAATATTTCTGTGAACTAATTGTAATTCACTTTGACTACAATAAAAATTTAAAAAAATGGTATAACCAAAGAAAGTTAGAGGAATCTGTGACTGTGACTGTACATCTCAGGTTTGGCTGGACAAGGCTCAGATAATACGTTCAGAGGTAACTCTACAGTTTTTATCTTAGAGTACTGTTTAGTGCTGTTTTGGGGGGAATGGTCTTAGCAAGGTAACTCTGGCATTCAAAAGAGCCTGCAAGAAAGGATGTTCTCAGGTGTCTCAAAAGTTGTGTCATCTCATATACCTTCAAAAGGCTATTTTTTAATATGCTTGACCATTCCAGAATTCCTGTGGCCTGTTCTGGGTTGTGTCCTTATTACGTTGCAGAGAACATAGTGCAGGAAGGCTCTACTTGGCCAGAACTGGGTCACTAATTACTACTAGATTTGGGAATAACAGCTATTTATTGAGAGGATGTAGTCTAAGTAAGAACAAGGCTAGTTTCCAGAAAATAAAATGGAATGTTGGAGCCAGAAAAATAGATATTTCAATGCTTTTCAATCTTTTTTGGACCTGACAAACATCACTGGTTCATGGAACAGTAATTGAAATCTACTATTAAATGGAAATAATTTGCTTGAGGAACAGCAGTCAATATTTCTGGTTGAAATCCATTGATTTAGACAAGAATATAAATACAACAAACATTTTCAATACTTATATGTAAGGATTAGAATGTTTCTGAATTATTAAAATGTTTTAATGAAGCAAACCATGTTGGTATCCCAAGAATGACATAATACAGTACCAAATATTGGGTTGATTTAAAAAATAAAATTAATGACCTTTGTATGTATTTCCTTTATAAATCTCCATCTAATACATGTGATACATTTCTGGAGTGTTAAAAAAAAGTGCAGCCAAAAGGCCAGAGTGATAGCACAGCAATAGGATGTTTGCCTTGTATGTAGCCAACCCGGGAAGGGCCCAGGTTGGATTCCTGGCACCCCATATGGAAAACCTAGCCTGCTGGAGCAATTTCTGAGTGCAGAGACAAGAGTAACCCCTGAGTGCCATTGGGGGTTGCCAAAAACTGTATTGGGGCCTCAGCAATAGCACAGCAGTAGGGCATTTGTCTTGCGTGTGGCTGACCCAGAACAAACCTGGGTTCAATTCCTTGCATCTCATATAGTCCCACAAGCCAGGAGTAATTTCTGGGTGCATAACCAGGATCAACCCATGAGCATCACTGGTTGTGGACACCCCAAAAAACCACTACCACCACCACCACGAACAACAACAAATGCAGCCAGGGTATAAAGAAATTGGTAAGATTTTGATGCCCTGAATGAGATTCTAGTCCATATCTCTCTCTTTGAACTTCTGGTAGTTGATTGAAATCTCTTTATTTCTTAAATTGTAGCAACAGAACTTCATGTGTTTGGAATTCTCTCCTCTTATTTTATTTTCTTTTGCTGGGCTACTTCTAGGACTAGGCCACTTCTAGCACTCTAGATCCATTTGATCTGTCTCTGCATGGTGGTGGTTAAAGACCATTTGATTTCAAAGATCAAATACTGGGCCTTGAAAACATGTCATGTCCTGTAACCCTTGAGCTATATCCTTTTCTCCTCTTATATAAGTAAACTACAAGTGGTACCATATTTTTCGTACCATACAATGCACCTTTTCCCCCCAAAAAAGTGCTTCTTATGGAATGAATACCGCCTGGAGCTGAAGCTTGAATGCAGTAGAGGAAAGCATCTAAAAACTATGTGCTTCTATGAAAAATATAATAATTCCTAAATGAGTATGGACTCATACTACCTTGATTATATCTGCAAAGAATCTATTTCCTTCATTTTTCCTTCTTTAATTCTGTTTGTTTGTTTGTTGGTTGGGTGCATGGTTGGGACACATTGAACTGTGTTCAGGGCTTACTCCTGGCTCTGTACTCAGGAAAAAATCCTAGTAGGCTTGGTGAATGGCATGGGATGCCAAGGATAAAACCTGTATTGGATGCATGGAAGGCAAACACCTTATCCATTGCATTTCTCACCCATATCTTCTAACTTTTCATTTTAATTTTCAACACTTTGGTCAAAAATTTGTTGGTTTAAAATCACTTATTAAACTGATTGATTCTGCATTATAACTGTATATAAAAAAAACATTGTTTCAAGGGCTAGAGTAATGGCACAAATAGTAAGTAGGGCATTTGCCTTCCACACACTAACCTAGAATCTGTACAGCATCATTTGTCTGGTATGTGCCACTGCTTCCCCAGGACTGAACTGTCACTCCAGTAGAGGATGGATTGTACCAACTAGACCACCCCCTTGCTTTGCATTTTATGAAATCAGTTCCCAATGTAGTAAAATAAATTGAGGTCACTTGCAACTAATGCTATGGATATAGCACTGACCTTTTAGGGCTCTGAAGAGCCACATATAGTCCTCAATTATCTGCATGGAGCTGTATGCTGGAGTGCCTGCCCTATTACCTGTAAATAAAGCCCAATGAGCTTCACCTTCTTTGGGAAAAATAAAAGAAATTATCTCCCATACATAGATTATAAAGAGACAGAGTAAAGGTAGAAAATATGGCCAATGAAACAGATCCTGAAAGATGGTCTGCAAAACTGACTCTGCCAAGGGTTGAGGTTGAGGGTGGAACAAGATCTTAACACCATGGTGAAATACATGAGCTCCCTGGGCCCATGCTTCCCTGATGTTTCCTGGGTACATGCTGCCTGAGCTCATATGACTTTCATCTCTCCTCTTGAATGTGAACTTTCCAAGTCTCCTACTATTAACGCTGGGATGTGTACTGTGGGCTTTTCTTCTGTAGAGTAACCTGCACTCTCTCTTGAGATTCTTATTCTCTCTCTCCCCAAGACCTTCCTAAGAATTTTCAAATAAAACCTGTTCTAACTTTAAAAAATAAGTCAGCGGAGGGCCATTGACATTCTGGTGGCAATATGATGTAAGGATATTGTGCACTTGGAAATACTGTCATTAATAATAATATAAAACACAGTGCCTAAAGAAAAGAGAACAAAATGTGAAGTTTTGCAACAGAGATCACTTGCATGCTTCTCTGCGTATCATTTATGAGGAAATTATACAATGTCCACCTGACTCATTTCACTGGGCAGTGTTCTTATGCTATGTCTTTACTAACTTCCTCTTTTAATGCTTACAAATTAAATAATAATCTGCAAACATTATCTTTGTTTTTGTTTTTGTTTTCTTGGGTCACACCTGGCGATGCTCAGGGGTTACTCCTGGCTCTGCACTGAGAAATTCCTCCTGGCAGGCTCAGGGGACCATATAGGATGTCGGAATTTGAACCATCATCCATCCTAGATTGACTGCTTACAAGGCAAAGTACTTAATGCCATGCTATCTCTCCAGCCTCTACCTACAAACACTATCTTTAAATAATTTTCACCATGTTTACAGAATTAATAATTAATAGAGCCTAGAATCAAACCTTATAGCATTTAATTCTCAAGTCCACAAAATTTCACTAAAAACACTGAATCCTTAGATGTGCTTTATAATTTTAAATATGTCATTGCCTGTTTAGTATGCAAATTGATTTTAATTTTTTTTAATGTCCTGACTTTAACGGGAAGTACAACTATTCCCACTGCAGTGTGTAAATAATTTGTCCATCTTTAGATTGTGGCTGAATGTCATTATATAGGCTATAGTATAATGGCCAAGCATAGGACTAGATGACAAATGACTTACATTCTAGCTCCAGACATGTTTGCAACATAAAAGACTAACATACTTTGAAATATAAATTCAAGTAAATGTCTTGCCTTTCATAATAAGAGATTGTGAAGGGAAGTAGAGCATGCCCCTTCTTCCAATTATATAAGTTGTTTTAACCTTATATTAGAATGCTTAAGACAGTAAGAGAATATTACAAATAAAAATATGTATCTGGGCCCTAGGGAGATAGAACAGGAGTAAGAATGAAGTCTGACATGCAGTTGACCTTTGCTTAACCCCCAATAGCACATAAAACTCACCACCACCACCACCATCCCTCCAAGCACTAACTAGAAGTGAACCCTGGGCACAGAGCCAGGAAAGCATTTCTTTAACAAAGCAAGATATGGCCTCAAAACTAAAACAAATAATATCTACGACATAATTAACTAATCTGCCTATATATAAAAGAAAAATGCTTTAAATTAAACATGATAAAAAAAGTTATTAATAAAGGCTTCCTGAAATGTTACTATAAATATCTTTTATAATCAAAACATTTTATGATAATTGCATTTTTAATAATAGGAATAATAGCAGAATTAAATGTCTCAGCACAGAAATATTTATATTCAAAGATTCATTATCAGGGCAATCAAAGGTTTTATAAAGCACTAAAAAGAGAAAACAAAGGGAGTTCAAATTGAACTTAATTATCAACAACCTCCTTGTTTTTGAGGTCAGAAATCAGAAACTGAATGAGCTTAAGTGATTTTCAAAAAACATTACAATGGAAAGAATTCAGGTCTTTTTCTAGTGGCTACAGAAGCTTCTTACTGAGAATAACTCACTGTTGCAACAAAAGATCATGAGACAGTCAGGAGGCCCTTAGAATAACTGCTTAGCAAGGTCAGGGCTCAAAGAAGCACCAAAATTCAGAATAAGGTAAGATATATCTGATATACTGGTTCTTATTCCAAAAAATATGAGATAATGAGCAAACTATTCTCATTCATGGAACATCAGTTCTTACTTTTTTGTAATGAGTAAAAATACAAAAAAAAAAAAAAAAGTAGAGAGGACTTAGGGGCTAGAGAGAAACCAAGATAAATGAGAGCTGTGTGAGAACTGAGTAATATCTAAATATCCATGGCATGCAATGTGTGTCCAAAAAATGAGACCTGTTATTTTTTAGTTTGTTCCTTCAAAGTAGATCATGTGCAGGCCTCACTCCTGCCTCAGGCCTCAGAGATCATTCTTGGGTACCTGGGCTTCATGATAGATGAGGAATCAAACCCTGTTGGCTTTGTACAAGCAAAGCACCAGCCTCACTGTACTATCTCTAGCTCCAAGCTGTAATTAAATTTTGAATTCAAATTCCGTTCAAAAAATCAGCTGAAAATTTCAATTTGTATTGAAATCTTATTCTTAAGCAATGAATATACAGACTGTGGGATCTGGACTTGGGTGGACCAGAGAGCAGAAATTATGGTGCATGTCTTCTTATAAGCAGTACCTAGGAATTAAATCCAACATGACATATAGTATGCCAGCAGTAATCTCATGAGCACATTACCAGGTGAGGCTCAAAATCCAAAATAAATAAATGAATAAAAATAAAGAAGAAAAAGCAATAAAAGAAACAATGTAATAATTTAATATATAAGATTAAAATCTAGATCTAAATTATTAACTCAATCATTTATCAATAATTCTGCAGCATAATTAAACCAAAACCTAAATTATTCCAAGTTCTTCATGTGTTAGTAGTAACAATAATATTGTTTACATTAGTCTTCACTTAGTTTTTTGAATGAGTCTGAGGTGCTATACAAAAGAATACATATGAAAATGAAAAATACAGTGCATAGAAGCAAAATTTCTGTCAAAATAAGAAAGCAAATGTAAATTAGAAGTTGAACACAATTAAGTATAACTTCTTAAAAAATAATAACCGCTTTAACAAACTTCATTTTATTTGACTAAGAAAACAGCACACTCAAAATTTCATTCTTCCACTCATTAAACTTTTATTTAGTCCTTTAATTAGATGTGTCAAATGTTGTAATAAAAATACCAAAGCGGCTAGTAAGGTTATGTCAGCATGCTTGTATAAAGCTGAGTTAAAGAATAAAAGCAAAGAATAAAATAAAATACATTGTACCAAATTTTGTTGTTATTGTTGTTTGTTTTTACCCCAAGCTAGGTCTATGCTAGGTGAACTACTGAAAAGTTTTTAAACAACAGAAAATTCAAGGATTGTTCAGTGGTGGATCATGATGAAGGGTGGATTATGGGGCTCATGCATTTGCTAGAAGAATTTGCTAGATATCTGATTGGAATATCCCTTAATTACCAATAAATTTATGGTTATTATGTAGAAAGATATGAATCTATATTTTAGAATGATTTGCATTAAAACGATCAATTAATTACTCTAAGTTCACAAAACATGCAGATAAAATATGAAAAATAACTGTCCCAATTTAATTTCAGATGCTTATAGGATTTTCTTTTAGGAGAAATATCTAGGGGACAAATTTAGTAATATAAATAAGCAGAGAGGAAATAAGAATCAACAGCAATTCTCATTTATTATAAGAAAAAACTCAAAATTACATAATATATTGGAAGACAATTAATGTTTTGTTACCCCAAAATTATTTTTATGAATCAACTTTGGCATGACTGTTGAATTTTTAATAACTGCAATGATGGCTTCTAAAGAGTAATATTTCTTAATTCATTCCTTAAATTTTTGCAGTTTGTTATATTAAACTATATCTGAAAAAAAGCTTCATAAATTTTAGAAACACATGTTTACTAAACCTCACTATTTCCATAAATCCTTTACCAATTAATGTATGATCTAGAATGATTCTTTACAAAAAATAAAGTAAAGAAGAGAAAAAGAAGAAGAACTAATACAATATGCTTCTGGTCTTAGGTTTGATTCTTAGATCATACCCACTGATACTCAAGGACTAGGTATAGTCTGACTGCCAGTGCTCAGAAAATGATATGTCATAAGGAGGATCAAACCCAAAGTTAGCAGCCTAGAAGGTAAAATAGAAACTTAATATGAAAGGGAAAAAAGTTTACTAAAACTTATTTTATTTTCTTTGAAGAAATTGGTAGTAGGAACACACACACACAGAGAAAGAAAAATACTGCGCACTTTACATAGTTTGGATTTTATATATATGTATATTAAAAGTGGTATGAACCATTTATATATACATATATATTTATTGTGTATGTATACATATATATGCATATATGTTAACCTCTTGTAACAGCAATTGGACTTGGTCATGTCACCTGGGCTTGCCCTTAGAATCGGACCAGGGCAAGCCCCTTAAATATGCCCCATGTAATGGACAATAGACCAGCAGTATTTAAATAATAAGTTCGACAGAATGGCAAGCAAGATGTTGCTAGCTCCATTTTTATTTTTTCCCTATTCTCTTTCTTTCTTTCTTTCTTTCTTTCTTTCTTTCTTTCTTTCTTTCTTTCTTTCTTTCTTTCTTTCTTTCTTT
>PVKC010013305.1:0-23040 GCA_004027635.1 Crocidura indochinensis
AGGTGCTTATATTGCCACAGAGGTATTTGCATTGGTCTCTTTAGTGTTTTTCATGGCTGCTCCTTTGGGGCATGAATTCTTATGTCAGTTGGGGAATCTCACAACCTGGACTCACCAGAGCTCTGTTTTTCCTGGAAAACTTCTTTGCAAACATCTCTGAGTTGGGGAATACCTTAATCTTTTAATTTGTATCTTCCAGTATATTTTGATACACTCTGACACCTCTCTCTCTCTCTCTCTCTCTCTCTCTCTCTCTCTCTTAAACCCAAGATACTACTGGAATTGATAAAGTATCAGGTTTCAGAACATTTAAATTGTGTGTTAGAGTCTGTGCTTTCTCCTTCCCAGAATATGAGTCACTGACTTTCCGATATTATGATACAGTTTATAACAAACATAAAATGGCACAGTTTTATTCTGTCCTAGTGGTTGTGAAGATGCAAGAGTAAAACATATCACTAGAATTTTAAATTATTTCACAGCCTTGCATTTTAAATGTCCTTGTATTTCTCAAATGCAAGCACAGAACATTTTTCATCATGTCTTTATGGCTTATGTTTTCTGGGCAAGAAAGAGATCAGATCCATTAAAACCTTAACATTTTTAGTAAAAAAAATAAAGTGATTCAAACAAAAAGTGATTATCAACTTTTTAATCTCCCTATATCAAAAGTCAGATATATTGAATTAGACTTGAAATTGAATAATGAGCATTATTTACTTTGTTGTATTTCAGATTAACCTGAAAGTTATGAAATCCAAAATCAATATATTTCTTTCCTTTTTGACATTAAAAATAATTAGTAGGTATAGGAGAGTTGGGTCATTCTGAGCTTCTGAGCTATTTAAATGCATTTAAAATATGTAACATAGAGTATTTCGGATAAATATTCAGTGTAGAATGAGGGGGTGGAAAAGAGATGAAGTCATAAGTGCAGAGTTAATTTAGAAAGCAGCCCAGTTTTGGATGAGAATTGCTTCTGGTGTCTCACTGCACTTCGCATACATTTCTTTTTGTTATTTGAGTCTTTTGAGTATTCCATTTCAAAAATGTATACTTTATAGTTAATGTCTTATTTCTTATTTGACTATTTAACTTAGGGAGATGCATACTTTTTTGTTAATATCTATTTCTTCTTATATTATGGAATCTAAACATTTTCCTTCCTTTATATGTATGCCATGGATACTTGTAAAAATCACTCTCAGAGAATTCTTAGATATATTCACACATTCATTTATCATGCTATTCTCTGAATTCTATTAGAACAAAAAAGCAATCCCATCATGTGTGTGTGTGTGTGTGTGTGTGTGTGTCACACCAGCAGCGCTCAGGGGTTACTCCTGGCTCTACAGTCAGAAATCGCTCCTGGTAGGCTTGGGGGACCATAAGGGATGCCGGGATTCAAATCTTTGTCCTTCTGCATGCAAGGCAAATGCCCTACATCCATGCTATTTCTTTGCCCCCCATCTTTTTCTTAATAACCCATAAACTAGTATCATCATTCTATATCTTTTTCTCTTTCTATGACTCATTTTACTCAAAATAAGTCTCCAAACCCATCCATGTATAAGCAAATTTCATTATTTTTCCCCTAACATCTTATAGTATTTTGTTGTATGAATGTGCCATAGTTTCTTTATCTACTCAAAGAATAGTATAGTAATAATACCAGAGACAATAGAGATAAGGTCCAAGAGTACCAGTCCATGATAGGCAACTTGCTACAAATAGTGGTGGAATGCAGTAAGAGCAGAGAAAGGATCACTCCAAAAATAATAGTTTGAAATGGCACTCTGGAAAAGAATTAGGTTCTGACAGGAAATAAAGTGATAGGCATCATATCTTCAATAATAATATAACAAAATACAGTGTCTAAAAGGGAGAAAATGGAAGAGAGAAGAATAGAGAGAAACAAAGAGAAAGAGAGAGGAAAATATTCTGCCCCAGAGGTGAAGGGTCGAAGGCAGGAGGGAAACTGTGAACATTGATGGGGGGTGTTGTACATTCATAGCTGAAACCAAAACATGGGCAATTTTATTCCCCAAACAACAACAACAACACTAACAACAACAACAACAACAACAACAACAACTGTATTTTAAGCCTTGTAATAATGGTGCTTAAATAAAGCAACTAAAAAAAAAAAAGAAATCGCAAGAAAACAAACTGAGCTCTGTCTCTCCCTTTCTACTTTCCATCTCTCTCCCTCTCTTGCTCATTCCCCCCCTATTTCTTCCAGTTTTCTCTGTTCCTCTTCCCCTCTGCTTTCCCTCCATCTCCCCCTTCTTCTCTGTCTTTCTTTAGAATGCCACACTTTCCTATTATATCTATGGATCAGCTCCAGTTCAATCCACTCACAAACTACCATCTTGTAGAGAATTAAAATGAAAAGGTTCTGAATTTTCAAGAGAAATCTGAAGAAGGGTACAATATTCTAAAATGTGGTGTAGACATAGATACTTGTTCTAGAGTTGTTAAAATTCAATATAACTTGCAGGATAGAATAAAAGCTGATTTCAAGGTGAATATGCTTCGTTCACCAATCTTTGCTATTCTTAAAACCAGTAATATTTTCCAAATGAACAAAAAAGTTCATCTAGTTTCTTTATATTATTGATTGACTTAATCTAATTGCATGTTATTTGTATATAAACATCCAGAGAATTGAATGAGTTGAGGTTTTGAAAAAATATCTGAAATACGTGTTTTTGTGAGGTTTAACCAGAGAAATTAAACACCGCTACACATGTCCACATATGCATACACACACAATGCAGTGTGTGAGAGCTTGTGGAAAGAGAAATAGATTGAGATTGAGATATTGTATGAAATTGATTCATGCAATTTTGGAAGCTGCAAGTTAAACATTTCTGTCAGATTCAGAGAATCAGAAAGAAACAACATTCCACTTTGAATACTCTCAAATATGAAAAGCCAGTGTTCCTTTGGGGAAGCTGGCTTGTGGACCAATTTTGCAGAAATAATAGTGAATTGTCTAGAAATGGGATGTGGTAGGTAAGATATTTAGCATCTTTATTGGCAAGAACAAAAGGCTCTCTCTCTTTTTCTCTCTCTCAGAATGCTAACTTAAGATCTACTCATGTAACTTACATCCAGAAAGCTCAAACTTGCCCACATTGTGGTACTATATGAAGAAGCTCGTGTGTAAAGGCACTGTAGTATCAAACTTAAAAGAGCATTAACTTCTATATAAGTAAATGAGTAAGACATCAGAGCATGACTTAACCTAGATTTTAACAGCTCAGGGTTCTGTCACGTACTACTCAAGGGACAGCAATATACTACTAAACTTTGGCTAATGGTTTAAGCAGCTATGTTAAGCAGCTGAACTTACTAGAACATTGTAAAAGATAAATTTGCCCACGTATTTCCACTCATTCACTGCAGTTTTCAAAATACAGATGCATGTTGACTACTTCTAAACTCCCCTATGCCTGACACTGAACATCATTCTCTGTCTTATTACTGCAGAAGATTCCTAGCTACTGTTCCACCATACTATAGTTTATATTCACTAGCTAGAAACATGGTTGATGTTTCAGAAATGTGAATTAGGTCATGTCCTAATCTGATTAAAACATCCCTCAATGTTTTCCTACCATATTTAATGTACAGACCAACCTCTTAGCATCTTCTCTCTGGCCCTACCATGCCTGCTACTCCCCTGTCTTTCTCTCTCTACCTCTTCCTGTTTATTATTGTCTTTCTCTGCCTCTCCATTTTTTTTTTATTTTGGAGCCACATGAAGAGGTGCTCAATAGTTGTTGCAGGAGACCATATGGATGCAATGGGTTGAACCAGGGTTGATCATATGTTAGACAAGTCCCCTACTTGCTGTACTATCTCTATGGTCCACTTGTTTATTTTTTCCAAGTTCTCTCCTAACATTATCCTCCAGACTCATGTTGTTCAAATGCACTCACCTTTTCTGTGTCATTTCTAATCCAGGGAGCCCTAACCATAGTTGTAAACTGGCCCTTCTATGATTGTGGATTGCTCTTCAATCAAGGGCATCCAGCTCAAATTACAGTCATTTTTATAAATGACCTGTTACTTGTTTGATTGTGTTGTTAGGAAGTCAGCATACTACCCACACTAGTGCCATAAAGTATTCTATGGGCATAGGTTATGACCACACTGCAAGATGGAAGGAAGAGTACTTTAATCTCCACCTTTAGAAAGCTGTTCACTGCTGGTACCCTTCATTTTATTTTTAATATCAATAAAAATTACCTTGTTATATTACTGAATTTTATTTTGGGAGTAGCAGGGTTTGTGTGGTTGGGTTTGGAACACACCTGGTAGTGCTCAGGGCTCATTTCTAATAGTGCTCAGCAAAGCATATCTGGTGCCAGTTATCCATGGTATGGCAAGTCCCCTAGCCTCATACTGTCTCTGTGGCCAAATTTCTAGTGTTTATTCATTAGAGTGGCTTGTGTTACCTTACAAGACATTGTTATTTCCTTCTTGGATGCTTTATATTGTCTATACTTTCTGCCTGGAGGACTTCACTCCTTTATATCATTCAGGGTCTTTTATTCCCTTTGAAACAGTCAACTTTCCCACATCCATCAACCCAAAACTCACTATCTTATTTACTTTGCAGACACTGTTACCACCTAAATTATATATGTATTTTTGGCCTGTGGCCACAATGAAATAGGTATTTCATAATAGTAAGGACCTAATGTGCCTTTTTGTTACTGTATTCCCAGCTTTGCAAATTCTAGCAGAAGGAGTGAATCGGAAGAAGTTATATAAAGTAGTCTAGGAAAAGGAAAGAAATGCTGGGAATTAAGACTTCTTAGTAATTAAGTGAGCATTTCTTGATGAATCATCCTACTTTACTTTATTGTACTTTACTCTCAAAACCATTAAATGGGGCTAAGAATATTCATTTCTTGGAGGAAGTAATGACCAAACAAATTAGATAAGTAGTCTTTAAAGCACTTGGCAGTTTTATAAATCAATGTGCTCTCATTTTTCCAAATTGTTCTTATTTTATGAAAGATCACATACACACATGTGCTTGTATGTGCATGCGTAATTGCAACATTTTCATTCTTATTCTAACTTAATGAGGGTTATGACCTTATTTCAAATGGTACTCCTGCTGGATTGAAGTAAATCACTAAGTGCTATTTATCCTTTTTTAATGGAGAGTCTTTTAGTCTGATAGACTAACACACACTACAGTGAAGACTTCCAACTCTCAGAGATGTTTTGAACATCGCAGCAATTTTGTTTATATCTCAAAAGGTTCTTATTTAAGTCTCAGAGTGCTTGGAGAGTCCTGCCTCTCTTAATATTGGTGTGAGTCAGGAGTTCAGTTTAGGGGAGAGGAACATGTGAGTATGACAAATCTTTGTTTACTCAGATGTCCAGGAAGTGAATGATATTTTATTCAGAGTGGATAGTTCAGGAAAAACATTGTTTTAAGCCATTGATTTTTTGTGTTTTTATTAAGAACATGAAAATGATATGCGAAATTTATTGTAGGGTTGAAAAAATATGAGTAAACATGACTGACATTTTTCCTTACATACTCTGTCCTCACACATTTGCAAGTTCAGCAGTTTAGTGTGTAGTTAATAGTCAAAGGTGATATTGTATCCAAGTAGGCAAAGATCTGTGTACTCCAGGAGTTATGAACATTTATTATTTACTTATTATTATTCAGTATTTACTTATTCATTTTATGTGTAAGTATATATATATGGGTGTATATATACACATAAAGATATACAAAAACATTGGATTTACTTATACTATTGAGGTAGAATTTCATGGGTAAATGATTAAGCAGTGATTTTTTTTCTATGTTAAAAAAACTTTTTAAAGCATAATGGTGAAAAGTGGTTTAGAAAATGAATTTATTATTTTCTCTCAAGTTCCTTTTTATGAGTCTGTACACAATATATAGGTAAAAGTAAATTTTCTGTTAACTTCCGTTAAAATGATGACATTGACAAGATATTCCATGTAACATTTCTTTACTATTTTATTTCATTGTGGTCTAATCAGCTAGTTGCATACTTTAATCTGTGCATCATTTGATGGCTGTTTCTTTTGTGATTGTAGTGTTAATGTACATGGATGATTCTGCATTCTCTTTATCCCTGGTTATTCTAGGAAGGCTTTTTTTAAATGTCTACTTTTCCCTCTAAAGTCATGTACCTTTAATAAACTGATGTCACCTAGGCTTCAACATTTACAACTTTTGGCCTAGTTTTTGTAGGAATGTCAAAGGAGAGTTCAGAGAAACAATGGAAATTCTGTTCAGGGATTCTGGAATGAAAAATACGGTTCTTTGCTCTTTCACTGCATATGAATAATAAAAGAGGTCAACAGCCATTTTCTTTTGCCTTCTGATGCGTACCTAGGGAACCAGCCTTAGAGTGAAGTAAGTATTGTTGATATCAGTGAAGAGAATAGAGACACTTATTTCTGTATGTTTTTTACTGTGCTTCTCAAGCAGCGTTGGAAGGAATATAACCCAAGACTTCTGATGATACAAAATTACATATCTGATACAACTGTGCTTGATACAGTTTGACCTATGGTTTTCAGTTCTTATTATTCAAGTCATTCAGTCTAAAAGATTCTGTCTTGGTTAACATTCTTGAATGCATTTATATTGTCTTTGTATGTGAAACTTTGTTCAGAAAATGTCTTGGAACTATATTTGCTGAATCAGAAATAATGAACATTTTGTCATTGATTGCCTAAAGAGATCTTAATCACTTCACCATAGTTTACTAGTAACATGTATTTTTATAGAAATTGTGTATTCATTTATATTTTTTGCTTCTTTGGACTGAGTTGCTTTGCTAATTTCGTTTTTATTTCCTGTACTTATTTGTTATCAAAGTAAGACTATCCCATATGGGACCAGAGCAGTGGCGCAAGGGGTAGGGCATCTACCTTGCACGTCCTAATCTAGGATGGAATGCAGTTCAATCCCCCGGTGTCCTACATGGTTCCCCAAGCCAGGAGTGATTTCTGAGAGCATAGCCAGGAGTAACCCCTGAGTGTCACCAGGTATGGCCAAAAAACAAAACAAAACAAAGACTGTCCCGTAAAAGTTAATTTTTCTTTTCAACCTTATTATGCTCTAAAAGAATTTACATAAAAGTTATTTTGTTGTTGTTTTTGTTTGCTTCTCTTTTTTTATTTGGTCACTTCATTTAAGTCTTTTTAGATATGTCTCCTTGGCTGTGTCTTGCTTAGACATTACCAATAAAATATTATAAAAATTTTTCACTAATATATCTTGGTATATTTGTTAACATTTACATGTAAAATGTTTAGAATTTATGAGCATATCTGTCTGCTATAGTATGGCTTTAGAGATTAGTATCATTTTTAGTTTTTCGTAAATCAATACCTAATTTCCTCATCATTGTTTATTGAGCACTTATTTTTATTATTGATTTTGAACTCCTTCACATATTAAATTAGTTCACATATGCAGATTTGTTCCTAGATTTTCTAGATATTTACATTCATATTTCTGCATTTTGGTGACTATATTGCATACATTCTTTATATGTTTTTTGATATAATCACAATTGAGTCCATTTTCTAGTCATTATCCATGGTCATTCATTCTAAGTTTATTTTTGTTCTGATATGTTTTAATTAAAATACAAGAACAGGGGACTGGAGAGATAGCACAGCAATAAGGCGTTGCCTTAGATGCAGAAGGATGTGTGGTTCGAATCCCGGCATCCCATATGGTCCTCCGAGCCTGCCAGGAGTGATTTCTGAGCATAGAACCAGGAGTAACCCCTGAGCACTGCCGGGTGTGACCCAAAAACCACACATACAAAAAAGTGTATATATATATATATATATATATATATATATATATATATACACAATTATTCTTTATATATATACATATATATATAAAGAATAATTTTCACAAGTTCTGGGATTGAAAGAGCAAAGTTAATGGTGAATATTACAACCAACTTAAAAGTGAATTATTTATACACTTGCACAAAGGACTATAAGTTAAAGAACTTCTCATAGATATTTACTTATATATTATATAAATAAATTCATATATAGAGCATTTTAGAAAATGCCAACTTAATTGCAGCTTAATTACCTTTTCAAAGATTTATGTGGCATATTATAATTTACAGTGTTGGTTTTCATTTTCTGATTCCTCCATTAAAGAAGTCATACAAACTGTTGTTTTAGTGCTCATTTTCAGACGTGAATATTTGAAGGTCAGAAAAATTAAATATGGATGTGAGGTGATAAAAGCAAACTAGTAGCACTGATGGAAAATATTAATTTGTTCCATTTAGTTCAGGGAATTCTACAGAATGTTTCAGTGATTATAATGAATTAATTCTACTATAAAACATAAACCTCCTTTTCTAAATATAGATTCATTTCAGGGACCTTGCATGCGGTTGATATAGGTTCATTTTCTGGGACCCATATGGTTCTCTGATCTTGTCAGAAGTGATTCCTTAGTACAAAATCAGGCATAAGAAATGAGCTCTGTGTAATGCTCCAAAACCATGGGTATGTCCCTAAAACCAAAACAGAAAACAGGATTCACTCCATATGTTCCAGGCCTCTCTTGGCCATAATTGTTGAACTTTTATTCACTAGAGAAAGTTATTTAGCAGAGTGTGTATCATAAGATTTCAGACCTAGTAAAGTCTAGCACTTTTGGGGGATAAGGGATGGGACCACACCTGGTGGTACTTAGGAGTTACTTCCAATCCTGGGTCATTACATCCAAAGTAAGAGTGTCACTCACTTTATTTTTATTCACTGCAGTTTTATTCAGGCTCCATTTCTCCAGGTAGTGACACTTTCTGCTAATTCCTGGCCTTAGGGAGGGAATTTACAAATATCCTTTATCAGATGTATTGCCTCTAAGATTATCCTCTTTCTAATCCTTGAGTTTTGCACAACCAGAATTTGGTAATCAAGATTCATTCTTGGATTTTCTGGCAATGTTTCTGGGGCTGTGGGAGGCTTCCCATGGTCTCATCTGCTCTTCTACTCCATACTCACTGTGTCCTCCTACAAATTTTAACTATTGAAATTCTTTGCTCAATGATATAGTATAGGATAAATGGTGAATTTATCCTATGTATAAACGTAGAGAACACTGCATATATATAAATTGACATGTATAATTTAAAATATGACATCAATACTGATAAATTACAAGTTTGATGCTATCCTATAAGAGAATAAGGTATCTTATCTTTGGATCTGTGTGTTACAGCGTAGATTTAAAGACTTGACATTAACTTTATGAATTAAATTTCTTATTTTATGGTACTTGTTTCTGGGCATCACGGAAACAGTAGTTGTTTCTGGGTTCACCAACTTCCCATTGTGAACTTTTGAGATCCAAGGCAACTTCTTGGCCATTTTATCTTTTACTTTCATCCCAGGTCACTATCACTGGGTTTCAGGATTGGATATTTGCCGAACAAGTGAATGAGTAAACATAGTACTTAGCACTTCACACTTGTATCTCAGTTTGCTTTATTTTTATATTCATTTCTTAGTCTATAAAGTGTAAACTTTAGATAACAATATTGACACATTACTTTTCACATCCTCTGCAGTGGCATCTTGCCACTAGTTGGATGCAGGGAAAAATGCAGAAATGAATCAACTTTACTGTGTTGCTTTTAGACAGCTGTTCTTTGTTTGTAGGGTCTGTGATGAGATTGGACACAATTCAGCATATTTTGCACTCATTAGGTATGAGCACTATTTGATCCTTTTTTGCAGCAGTTGTCTTGTATAAATACTATATTCTGAACAAACCTGGCTGACAAAGAGCACCATCTTCTTAGAGAGTAAAGCAAGATGTCTTACTTCCTACTGAGAGGTCACTGTCAAACAGAGAACCCACCAAAGTAGTGACTGTTTATGCCCTCCAGATTCCAATCTAAAGCAAGATCTCTGGGGTGGGGCACAGTAATGTATTATCAACTCAGCTAAGTGATTATGGTATGAAACATCTCTATTCATCACACTATGTGATTTATATTTCTTTTATTTCTCTTTTCTTTTTAACCTTTAAAGAGATCTACTGTAGGAGAAAAAGTACAATGAACAGGACATTGGCCTTGCAAAGACCTGCTCAGGTTTGATCTCTGACACCCCAGTTGGCCTCTGAACTCTGCCAGGAGTTTCTTTTTTGTACAACCTGAAGTGAGCCCTGAGCACCACTGAGTGTGGCCACCAAACTGAAAAAAAATAGTGGAACCTTCTTTCTTTTTCTCTCTATCTCAGCCTCCTCCATGTATTATATATAGTTTATGGTCCTCCTGAGGCCATGAGAATCAGACTATTTTTGTGTTGGCCTCATAGATAGCTGCCTCAAGGTTGCTTGGCCTTGCTTTTTCAAAGGCATCTCATTCCCCAGATTATATTCACTTGACTTGTGAGTCACAGTGTGAAGGTGCAAGAAAGATGTGTTTGATGTGTTTCTTGCACTGTAACTGTCTTTCAAGAGATAGTAAGTGGGAACAATCATAGCAATTTACTTTTGTCCAGAACTTTCACTATGTTCAGTGGCTCCATTTATCCAGAGTGTGCCCAAGGGAGAGGAGAAAAAGATTATATATACCTTGATTCCTAATTCAGTGATACCAAATGACATTGCAAAACAAAGGAATTCACAAAATGGGAAATGCTAACATTCCCATCTTTAAAACTTGCAGTCAGCCACAGGGGTTGTATAACATAATATATTGTTCATTTTGCACATAACAATTAGTGAAATGCTAAGCAGATGAAATTCAGCCCTTATATCTAACCATGTATGTCCTTTCAAATTCTCTTTTTCTAGATGGTATTTTTTTCCATCTTTAGTAATTAAATTTAAGTCACATAAGTTGACTTGCATGTCTAAAAGTGGACTGTCATTCCACATCCATCAAATGCTTGCTTGGACTTGGTCTTACATTAAGAGACCCATGTTCAAGTACATAACACATTGCTAAGTTGTTCCACCAGCCTTGTTATTTGTGCTCTCAGGTTTTTTTATGCTACTCATGTGGAAGGGAAAGAATTTGTATCCACCTCCAATCAGGAAGTATTAATCACTCTTTCATCTGTGTTTCCATAGCATTGAAATTATTACATTGTTGTTTCTCAATGATTATTTTTAATCATAAAAGAACCACAGAAATACATCCTGTTTATTTTGAGCAATAAAAATGAGTTTTCTTTTGTAGCCTTTCCTCTACCCAAATTCTTTATTTTGTATAATCCTCCAATACATTTATATGCTTCTATTATACATATATCTATGGACAATATAGCCAAATGAAATCTAATTATATATAATATAAGTTCATTTATTTAATTAATCATAATTATTTAAAGTTCACATAGAGATTTGCTCTGTTCTTTAAAATAACTCAATAAAAATCCTGTTGATGAATTTAATAATTCCCTTACAGATATTTATAACTTTTCCCTAAATATGACAATGAATTACTAGCTATTTCAACATAATTATTTGTACATTTGGGTGACTATGTGATCATATCTATGGTAAAAGATATGACCTTGTTCAATATATTATCATCTTGTTTCCAGAAAAGGTATTTCATAGAAAGTAACCCACACAACTTCATCAATAGTCTATTGCTTATAGTTTTACATTGTTGATGAAAAATATATTACTACTGTCTTCATTCCATTTTCTTGATCATCAGTGAAGTGTCACATATATTGCTATCAAACATTTTTATGCCAACTTCTTTGAATATAAATCTTTTTTATATAGGTATATGTCTTTTCCTGGACACTTATAATTTTATTTGGTTTATCATTTTTTATTCTTGGGCCAAAGCCCCTTTTTCATTCTGGTATCATAAGATCTGCAAATATATTTATATACATGAAAACATTATATATAAATCTATACACCCATTTTTCTTTCTTTTTTTTTGGGGGGGGGTCACACCCAGCAGTGCTCAGGGGTTACTCCTGGTTCCATGCTCAGAAATTGCTCCTGACAGGCACGAGGGACCATATGGGGCACCGGGACTCGAACCGATGACCTTTTGCATGAAAGGCAAATGCCTTACTTCCATGCTATCTCCCAGGTCCCAACCATTTTTCTTACTGTAAACTATATACTAAATATCATCGAGCATTCCAAGATAGACAACTCTTTTCCTGAAAGGAACTCAAGGAGTATGTTAACTTGCTGAAGGTCTATACTAGATCATTTCTTTTGGACTGCTCCTGAATCATCCTTCAGTTTTCACTCATGTCTCCAGTTAAAAAATCTTTAATATTTATTTAAAAAATGCTCCAGAGTATTTTCTCTCCTGGCAAAAATCTAGTTTATCTTTCTGATCTCTGTTGCATTATGATGATTCAGATGTTTCTTATTCCATTTATCTAATTCTCATCTATATAGCACTAATGATGGTCAAACACTAATCAAAATGCTTTTAAATATTACCTCTTTTACTTCTTCACACCTCTACACAGTAGATGTTCTTATTACCTTATTTTGCACATAAAGAGATGGAGCCACAGAGTTGGGAATTTATCTAGGGCCTCAGAGATACTGACAGAAAGTTGTGAATGATTACTTAGACATGGATTGCAGAGCAACATTTTTTTGACTTTGTAGTAGAACAATGCACCCCAACTTACACATGCATATCTGAGGGCATACAGAGCGCTAATTAGGGAGGAATCCATCTATTTAAGAGGACTCTAATATATAGGTCACTCTTTTGTGACCACATTATGAAATAGAATTATGACAAAAAATATTAAGACAAGAAAATGTAGTGATATAATCCTGAAATTATGTTGGACAGGAATGACTTCTTTCCTTTATAATCAGTTCACTAGATTATGAGAAAAAATACAAATGTTCAGATAGCAAGCATGATTTTATCCATTTGAAAATTTAAAACACGGTATTTTCCTATTTAGAAATAGAGGCTCTTTATTATACTTGGTTTCTCACATCTGAATATTTTGAGTGGTGTGTTGTATGTGCATTTGTGTAAGTGTGTGATTATTTAAATTAAATTATATTATCACTTCCATTTTTATCTTTTAATATTACACTTTATACTTCTTAAATATTTACTTTCTTATTTTTGGTTTGGGGGCCACACCCAATGAGATCAAGGGTGACTCCTGGCTCTGTCCTTAGGGCTTCTGGCAGGCTTGGGGGAACATATAGATTACTGGAGATTTAACTCTCTTGGTCACATAAAAGGCAAGCACACTAAAAGCTGTGTTATCACTCTGGTCTTCATGCTATTTTCTTTAAACTGTATCTTAGATTGGACTTTCTCTAGAGATTTTCAACTTTGTCTTCAATTGTTATGTTTGTGCACCTTGGTAATTCAGTACAAACCAACATATGCTATAGAATGATGAAAAGTTTTCTATCCATTCATCGTGCTATTTTCTAAGACCCAGTGAAGATTCTTTGAATTTACCACTCACAGATTATCAGTTAAAATTTCTGCGACTATTTGTGGCAGTGCAGGAAAAACCAAAACGTACAATGAGGATGGAAATACTATTATCCTTGTGCATATAGCATAATAAATGTGACTGTGTATATAACTGGCAATTAGTGGTAAGTCAACATGTCAGAGATATACTATTTGTTACTGATTCTGGGAGTAATTACCCCTCTAGATATAATCAGTGTTAAAGGTAGTGAAGTGCAAAATAATTGCACCAACAAGGTCCATGACTCATTTCAACTATGCTTAGAGTAGAAGGTTTTTTTTTTTTTACCTTTTAGCTTAAGCTAGCATTTTTTATGATGCTGAAAGGTAATTTTCAGCTTTATTCTCAATTACTTATTTACAAATTGCAATTTTAATGACCATATTCATGATGACAACCCTTAGGAGCCTTCAAATGCAACCTTATATTTAATATTGTGTTCACAATTTTTCTTAAAGTTAAGTCCCCAGCTTGTATGATATCTGGACCCTAAATTCTTTCTAAGATATAGTAAGGCTTCCACTCATAAAAGATAAAGTGTAATAACTGAAACAATCCATATGATCTGTTATACTAAAAGTATGGCTAAGTCATATATGTATGTGGGAAATGTTAAATATGTGAAGACCAGATATCTGAGTATACCTCATGTGAGTATAATCTAAGTAGCAATATAAGTGTGTTAGGTATATGCATTATTTTAATTGTGAAAATTCACTTAAAAGCATATTAATATTAATATGGGGCTGTACATTAGAAGAGTCATGAAGCTTCATTATCAAGAGTCTTGCAACTCTTTATGTAATCTGGCAGATGAGATATTTTTGGTGAACATTAATGTACAATAGCATATTAACATGAGTAGAAAGTTCAGTATACATGGCAATGTACATAGAGATTTAAGACTTTGATTGGGTAGGAGAAATCAGGTGGAGAAATAGTAGCAGGAGTAAGAATTGACTTAACAGCAACAGAACCAAGTTTGGTTTCTGGCATCCCTTTTCACTGAACATCTGTAGTGAACCTTGAACATAGTGCCAGGAGTAAATGTTAACCACTGCCAGATGTGGTCAAAGAAAGAAAGAGAGAGAGAGAGAGAGAGAGAGTAGTCTTAAAAATTTATTTGTGGATTGTGAATACTATCATTGTAATGTTTGTGTACTCTACAGAAAGGAAGGTCAACAAAATGAGAGTATTACAGAAATAAATATTTAGCATTAATAAATGCCTTATATCCACTGAAAATTGACCATTTTTCCAGAAAGATAGAAAAGTTTGATAATTAATGGATAAAATATACCTTAAAGACAAAAGTAAAATAATTAGTATTAATAAATATTCTATATTTAAACAAGAGTATGTTCTATGATTAGAAATAGAGTATTTCTAAAAGCCTTATTTTATAACTATAAACAAGGTATGTTTAAAGAAAAATATACTAATGATATAAATTACAGATTAAGCACCATAGAAGAAAATTTTTTGTACTTTAAGTTATACCAATAAGAACAGTCACCATGAAACAGAAGAAAATATAATTCACAAAATGAAGAAAACATTGAGTTATGGGATAATCCACCCTTTGAAATTTGCTTTCTATTCTGTTTTGGTTCATTTTGTTTAGTTAAGGCTGAACACAGCAGTGCTTAGGGGTTACTCCTTACTCTGTGCTCAGTAACCACTCCTGGCTGGGGGACCATATGGGATGCCAGAGATTGAACCTATGTCTGTCCTGGGTCAACCGTATGCAAGGAAATGCCCTACCACTATGTTACCACTCTGGTCCCATTTTCTTTTATTCTGAATGGAGAGGGAGTCGACAGGAACATTGAATTACTTGTGAATGAGACTTTCTTAATTTTTCAAAGGTTATAAATAAGTAGAACAAAGAACTCAGGGAATCACAAACACCAGAGACTGAAATGAAACAAAGAATAGCACATTATAAAACAAAATTATAAATAAAAAAGTACATTATAAAGGAAAGTTGAGACTTCACTAAATATTGCTAAAAGTTTGCATGAGAAAAAGGAGATAATAAGAGAGAGAGACAGAGAATAAGAGGGAGAGAGGTCCAGTACAGTAGGTATGGCACTTGTCTTACATATACCATTTGAATTTTATTCTGTACCACAAATGTCCCCTGAGCCTCATCAGGAGTGATTCCTGAGCTTAGAGCTAGGAATAAACCTGACCATCACCACGTGTGGTCCAAAACAAACAAGAATGAAAAAAAAAACCACCACTAACAGCATCCAGAGAACAAGACACATTGTACACAACAGAATATAGATAAAGATGATGGAGGACTTTTTGTATGAAGTAATACAAATGGAAGATAGTAGAACAACATATTCATAGCATTATAAGGAAAATAGCTGTCAACCCAGAAATATTTTTTCTAGGAAAACAACTTTCAAAAATGAAGGTAAATAAATATATTGAGATGTACAAATGCTAGCTTGCATTCAAGGAAATGCTTTAATATTTGAAAACAAAAATTAGCACATAAAATATGAAGAATAAATAAAATGAAAAATTATGGCAGACATACAGATCTCCCCAATGTAATGGGAACACCGGAAATGCAAGTTAATAAGATAGAAAAGAGGGAAAATGTGTTCACAGGATACAACTTGTCTATCTTTGTCTATTGCTCTGTTTATTTACCATAGTATAAGGCTTTCAGAGAGAAGCCACAAACATGTGATAGAATATATTCTACGATTCTAAACCTCCATTACTAGTAAGAGGGCATAAATTATAGAGCAATATAGTATAAGCACATAAGTATAAATATGTGTGTATGATTATAAAATTATATGCATGACTGTATCAAGGTGTGTGACACTTATCTTGCCAGGTGTCTAGTGTTCAGTCACAATTTCTCTACGTGAGAATTTAGCAAATAATTATTTGGGAAGTGATTCTAGCAAGCTCTAGGAGAGGAGAGTATGTAGGTGGGAGAGCAAAAGCAGGAAACAACTCACGAGTTGACATTATTAAGAAAGCTGGAATTTAATTCTAACATAAATTTTGGCAATACTGTACATCTACCCCAGGAGTACATACAACATTTTAGCAGAATCAGGACACTCCAAAGTAACCCATTTCTAAAAGTATTCTTGTAGATGTGTAGTCTAAGAGCTTTTGCAAACAGGGAGATATTTGTGAATGTTTTTGACTTTAAGTTCTAAACTCGAGTGGCTGAAGCGGTGGTGCAGTGTGTAAGGTGTCTGCCTTCCTTTCGCTAGTCTAGGACGGATCATGGTTCGATTCCCTGGCGTTCCATATGGTCCCCCAAGCCAGGAGCGATTTATGAGCGCATATCCAGGAGCAATACCTGGGCATCACTGGGTGTGGCCCCAAAACAAACAAACAAACAAACAAAAAGTTCTAGACCCAAGATAACTAAGATATTTTCCAATAATTTAAAGAAATAGAATGCTAGATGATCCAAAGATTTCATTATATATATTTGGTTTTTTGGGCCACACCCGGTGATGCTCAAGGTTTACTCTTTGCTATGCACTCAGAAATCACTCCTGGCTTGTGAGAGCCATATGAGACACCAGAGATCTAACGAGGTCCTTCCTGATTCAGCCGCTTGCAAGGCAAATACCTACCTCTGCGCTATCTCTCCAGCCCCTATGATACATATTTTTTGTAATAAATAATTTTGATACAAAATAAATTAGAAAATATATGCTTTAGAACAAAAAAAAACCAATATCATTATATTAGCTACTGATTTTTCTATGATTATATAAATTCTAAACATAATTTTTTTCTTTGATGGTCACCAGGGGCTAATAGCATAATAATAGAAACCAGCTAATACCAATTTAGAAGAGACAGGGGGCCTGGCAGTGGCGCTGGAGGTACGGTGCCTGCCTTGCCTGTGCTAACCTAGAACGGACCACGGTTCAATCCCCCGGTTCCCCATATGGTCCCCCGTGCCTGCCAGGAGCGACTTCTGAGCGAATAGCCAGGAGTAACCCCTGAGCGTCACCGGGTGTGGTCCAAAAACCAAAAAAAAAAAAAAAAGCAAGAGACAGATTAAGTTTTTGGATGCTTGTGTGTATAGATGTCACTCCCAAATAATTTCAATATCTTCTTCTCTTATATTTCATTCAAATTCTCAGTTATTGGTGTCTTTCTGTGCTGTTCTGCTCCTTTCTCTCTACTGAACTATGCACTAAATGTGCTCTTTGCACTGGAATCAAAATCCCAGTTTCTGAGTCATTTAAAAATGCACAACATTTTGGTGCATATATGGCAATGAGTCTGTTATAGTGGAAATGAAGTGAATAATAGATGCTATTGCAAACTGGGCTTTTATCTTTACTAACAGTCAAAGCTTTCAAATGTGATGAATCGCCCATAGCAGCCTCCCATTAATACTTCCTCCTATTCAATTGAATGAGGTTTCTTTTTCCTCATGCTCTTGAAACAATTGGATGCCTATTTCTCATACATAAAGGGAAGATACTTTTTTTATACTACAAGTACTCATTTTGTCTATGTAAAATGCTGTATATGCTCATCAAAGAAGATCTTAATAATTTAATTGTCTGTAAACTAAATCAGATCTTGGTTCATGGTAAAATCTTAAATATTCATCAAATCACTAGATCAAACTAATAAAATATGTTTATGATTTTATATTCTTCAAATACACAAACCCTGATTTTTAAATGCTGTAGTCATTGTTTTGAATTATATTAAAGTGTTATATTTCTTCAAACACATAAAACCTCTTTGTGCTGATATCAGTAGACATATAAAGTTTATTGTACAAATACTATTTAACAGGAACTGGAAAAATAATACAGAGAGTACTGTATACTTGTAAACTGCTTATCCTGGTTTGATCCCCAGCAGTTCATATGGTACCCACACCTTACCGGAATGATCTTGGAGCACAGAACTGGAGTAAACCCAGAATACTGCTGGGTATCGCCCCCCAAACCAGTACTGTTTTACTTATGTGTAATTCTTGTTTTATTGATTGTTTGTTTTTGGACTACACCGGTTGATGCTCAGGGGTTACTCCTGGCTATGTACTCAGAAATCGCTCCTGACTTGGGGACCATATGGGACACTGGAGATATAACAGCGGTCCATCCTAGACTACTCCGTCCTAGGCTAGCACTTGCAAGGCAGACACCTTACCTCTAGTACCACCACACCGGCCCCTAATTCTTATGGTTCACTTTGTAATTAATGAAATTTAGTTTCTGAATAGTACCATATTCTTTTAAACTGAAACACTTAGTTTGAAAGTTGGTTTTGGATCTATAAACAAGCATGTTGTTATACCAACACATTTGAATTTTACTTTACTCATGCATAAAATAAAAAACATTTTCAAATTACAATATAAGTAAGGGTCATAGTGATAATACAGTAGTCAAAGTATTACCTGGCATGTGGTTGACCCAGGTTAAATTCTCAGTACGTTGGATACCTTGTACCCCCACTCCTAAACCATCTGATCTCAAATCCACCAAAATGTTGGTCGCTAAATACAGAGCCAGGGGTATTCCCTGAGCATTTTAGATGTTGCCCCAAAGTCAAAAATTAAAACAAAAACCCAAGTATTTATTTTTTATTTTAGAGAAATAATGAGAAATTTGGGCATACAAGCAAACAACACGTGTTATTTAACATTCTATTTTCTACATTGATGAGCTGGGTATTCTTAAGTTAAATAATGGGACATCTGCATAGAGGCATAAGTTATTTGTTCATGCATCTTAAGATGCATGCTACTATGATTCTTTTGTGGCATAGTTTATATAATATACCAATACTTCTGCAAGTTGGCTGAAGAGCCAGATCACAAACCATGTTTAGAAAAACAGAACTTCGCAGTGTGGTCTTGACTTCATGGCAGAGTAAGCTTAGGTTAATGGGATAGCAATTTAATAAGATAATATTCCTACATTGTAGTTCATTTTTTAGAGTTCTTTCATTTTATCCTTATTCTGGAACACGCTGTTCTCTATCATATTGATAAAATTATCTTTTGACTGAAATAAAGGCATGCTTTGTTGTTGAGATATTTAGACAGATCTTAGTTTTGAAGGCCCCTATCATCTTGTATATTTCAGTGTTCCTTGTTAGAATAAAAACAAAACAAAACAAGAAATTCCCTGACTTAGATCAGGAAGTCCAAGTAATTTTGTGTCCAAAACTATCCTGATCTTCTACACTTAGCTTCTGTTGAAAGCTATTATTCGAGAGGTCCATATCTTATTTTATTCTAATTACATAAAGGACACTCTAAAAAATCTTGCTCAGATCGAATGGCAACATATCTGTGAAGCTTTGTCTACAGATGGCCTGAAAATTAAAATGGACCAATTAACAAATGAAGTAACTCAGGTCACGTGTGCTGAATTATATCTAGGTAATAGTCACTTTACCCTGAAATTTTTCTATCTTCATATTATTTATGTTTGTTTGTTTATAGTGTCACTTAGTCAACTAATCCACATCTATGCCTCTACAAACAGGACATCCATGTTCAGAGGGAATATGAGAAAGACAGAAAAGCACTGGCAGGTCACAGGTATGCTTAGGATAAGTATCAGCCATGTCAGTCCTTGTCAGAAATGTGACATTGTTTTTCTGCCCCATCACCTTCTGCACTGTTCGACAGATTTTGCTTCTAAAGGAGGCTAGTTATCTTTTCTAATGTGTGTCCTGATAAAGAATCTCAACTTATGGGTATTAGGAAGAATTGATAGAATTTGAGTGTCTGTGTGCTAGTAGAAAAAGGTTATATTTCCTCTTTTACTATGATTTTCTGAAATACTGGAGTAGAAGCTGTTGGGCCTGAGATTTTATTCTGCCAATTATTACATTCATAAACTTGAGAAAACTACTTAACATAATTAACTCATTAGTTTATATATCCTTTATTATCTCTCTCATATGACTATTGGTAGAATCATATAATAAAAGTGTTGTGAAAACTGAACCCAAAACCTGGCAGTGGGTTTTCATTACTTTCAACATTAATATGTGTTATGACTTTCTGGTACCTTGTTTTAAGACAGAAATATAAAACCCTTTTTCTCTCACCCCCAGTAATATAGTAGGTGATCACTTTGCAAAAAAAGGGGGTGCTTGCAAAATTTAAAAAACAAAATCTGTATTATATTTTACAGAATTTTTTTTTGGTTTTTTTGGGTCACACCCGGCAGTGCTCAGGGGTTACTCCTGGCTCCATGCTCAGAAATTGCTCCTGGCAGACACGGGGGATCATAATGGGGCACCAGGATTCGATCCGATGACCTTTAGCATGAAAGGCAAACGCCTTACCTCCATGCTATCTCCCGGGCCCCTATTTTGCAGAATTTTAATTTGCTCCATTTGATAACTGAAGCACAAGCAATTGTATTAGTTACTAAATTCCACAACAAATACTTTTGTAGTAGGTGATTTCAACAACAAAAAATTTATTTTTTCTTACAATTTGGAAGCAGGAAGTACAAGACTGGGAACTTGTTGGGGAGCAAAATTGGTTTCCCTTGGTTTACAGACAATTGCTTTCATGCCATGCCTTCATGCTATTCTTCTGTGTGTGTCCATACATTGTTGATGTTTCTTATTATTGTTCAAATTTTCTCTCTTTTTTAAGAACTACAGATT
This sequence comes from Crocidura indochinensis, assembly GCA_004027635.1. Classification (NCBI taxonomy): domain Eukaryota; kingdom Metazoa; phylum Chordata; class Mammalia; order Eulipotyphla; family Soricidae; genus Crocidura; species Crocidura indochinensis. Next base: position 21,187 of record PVKC010013305.1, read on the forward strand.
GGTGAATGCCCAAATATAGTGACTAACTCAATCACATTTTTTAAAGTCTCTACTTCCAAGGATAGTCACATTATGTTATGTTGACAGTTAGAAAACATTATTTGTGATACAGTCCAAAGCACTCTTGCTACTTGAATCTCCAAAATCTACCCTTTTTCCTTATACAAAACATATTCATCCCCATCTCAACAAACCGATCTGAATCTATATAAGTATCAACCCAAAGGCTCCTGCTTCATCAAATATATAAATCATGAATGCTATTTAATGCTAACATTTATTCTGAAACAAATTTTCTCTCTAGCTGAATCTGAAATCATTCATTTTTTGCTTTCAAAATAAAATGATAAATCAGGCATGCAATAGTTGATCCCCATTCAATAAAGGCTTGAGTATATCTAAAATTTAGCCTGTCAAGTTCCATTATATACTAGGGCTTGAGAAAAATCCTCTTTGCCTTCATGTTCTGTTGTCAGACTCACTAGGAACATCACTCCAACTTTGGGGACTCCCTGAGATGGTATGTCCTTTTGTCCCTGAGAAAGTACTGTTTTCTGATGCTCTGAGCAGCGGCCTGATTTACCGAGAAAATAGGACCTGATTTCTGAAGTAAAAAAATGACATTTTTTCCTCTCTAGACCCAGAAGCATGGTAGATAGTCTTAGGGTTTAGTCTTCCTTTGAAGCAACACATATTGGCAGATAGATAGTTCTGTTGTTCCAAGCTATTAAATCCCAGCAGTTTACCAGTCTTTATTCATTTTGTCATATGTTTCCTTTAGTCAAAGCTGACAGCATTCCTGCTGATACAGAGCAAGCTCTGTACTTGTCTTCTTAAGAGATGGATGATTAGTTCCATAAGTCGCACCCTCTAACTGTTTATGGGATGATTGTTCAAACACACTTTTGGTGTTTTCTGCAGAATATGCCTTGCCTTTCTTCTCTGTCTCTCTCATAATATTGACAAGCTGAGAATTCCCCATACTGATTTTCTTTTTCTTATAAGTCCCTCAAATGTATTTCTGTCCTCACGAATTGTACATGAAGGCGAAACTAGGTGATACATCTAATGCTTTGCTTATAAACTCATTCAGCTTATTAATCATTCAGTTTTCTTTAGTTTTCCACGAAAACTCTAGAATACTATTCAGTTAAGTTTCTTTTTTGTTTGTTTGTTTTGTTTTGGTTTTTGGGTCACACCTGGCAGCACTCAGGGGTTCCTCCTGGTTCTATGCTCAGAAATCACTCCTGGCAGGCTTGAGGGACCATATGTGATGCTGGGATTCGAACCACTGTACTTCTGCATGCAAGGCAAACGCCTTACATCCATGCTATCTCTCCAGGCCCCTCAGTTAAGTTCTTACTCTAAAACCCTAAAAGGAAAACGTCATCATTGTATAACAAAGATTAATTCTCCTAAATTGTCCAAGTCCAACATTACATTCCACATTTACATCTGAGGCCTCAATTAAAGACAGAATTCTACCATAATCCTTCCAGGCAGTGGATTTGAACATCTTCCTTCAGAGCCCTCCCAATTTCTGCCATTATTCATGATTTACTTTCAAGGACATTTCCACAGTTTTAGATATTTATCACAGCAGCACCAACTTGCAGTACCAAAACCCTTTATTATTTTTCTAGGGTTATTATAACAAGATGCAAACTGGTGGATTGGACAACAGATACTTATTGTTTCATAATTCTGGAGGCTGACAATCTAAGATCAAGCTGTCAGCAGAATATTTTCTACATATTGTCCTTGGCTTGCAGATGGCTATCTTTTTTCTGTGTCCTCGCTTGGTCTTTTGTCTGTGCCCTGTAGGTTCTTAATTCATTTTTTGGTTTCTAAAAT
>PVKC010013306.1:0-23040 GCA_004027635.1 Crocidura indochinensis
GAAGGAAAGAAGGAAGGAAGGAAGGAAGGAAGGAAGGAAGGAAGGAAGGAAGGAAGGAAGGAAGGAAGGAAGGAAAAGGAAGGAAGAGAGAAAGAAGAAAGAAAGAAAGAAAGAAAGAAAGAAAGAAAGAAAGAAAGAAAGAAAGAGAAAGAAAGAAAGAAGAAAGAAAGAAAGAAAGAAAGAAAGAAAGAAAGAAAGAAAGAAAGAAAGAAAGAAAGAAAGAAAGAAAGAAAGAAAGAAAGAAAGAAAGGAAAGATGGAAGAAAGGAAAAGAAAGGAAGGAAGAAGAGGAATGGAGGAAAGAAGGAGGAAGGAAGAAGAAAAGAAAAGAAGGAAGGAGAAGGAAAAGAAGGGAGGAGAAAGGAAAAAATGGAGGAAAGAAGGGAGGAAGGGAGGAAGGAAGGTAGAAGAGGAAGGGAGGGAGGAAAGAGAAGGAATGAAGAGAGGGAGGAAGGAAGAATGGAAGGAAGGGAGGAAGGGAGGGAGGGTTCTATAAAGGTTTTCAAGCGAAATCTCAAGAACTGTTTCACTTTTACCAGAGAGTCAGGTAGGTCTGATATGCAAAGCATAGGCAGAAATATAATAAAGTAAAATAGAGTAAAATTGAAGTATCAAACCAGAAATTGGCCACAGAAAAGTCTGAAGTGTGCATACTTTGCTTGCATCTCTCTCCAATGTCTGCTCTTCACCTCAGTCCCCTAGATCACAAGCCCTTTTTTGCTTCACTCGCTGAATAGGACACCTGCAGCCTGCCTTGTTCTCTCCAAAGAGTCTGCAGCAGGAAGCATGGAAGATTTCAGTGCTGCTGCTGGTTAATTTGAGTAGGTTGGTTCATCTCATAAAGTAGGTTTTGTAAAAGAGAGCATCATCTTTCATTATGGAATAGAATTCTTTCCCTTCAGGTCTCATTCTAAAAGTTGCAGAGGGGGAAGGAGGACTGAGAATTCTTGAAGCCATTCACAAGCCTGTCTTCTGTAATAAAGCTTACATTGGACCCCAGAAATAACAATGAGCTGATGTAAATATGTTCCATATAATCTGCTCCTATGCATATTTTGTGTCTTTGTCACTTGGGTTTTTGCAGCTGCTGTTTCCCTGGCACAATAAAATCATCTATTATCAATTTTCCTTTATAGCTATCAAACTCACATAGACCTGTGAGATGGACAGAATTGACTTTGCTTCCTCATTCTACAGTTTGGGAAATCCATATTCAAAAATGTTGAGGATCATTTTAACAGCAAAAGATCTGAGCATATGGGGCCTGGGAGATAGCATGGAGGTAAGGCATTTGCCTTTCATGCAAAAGGTCATCGGTTCGAAACTCGGTGCCCCATATGGTCCCCCGTGCCTGCCAGGAGCAATTTCTGAGCATGAAGCCAGGAGTAACCCCTGAGCACTGCTGGGTGTGACCCAAAAACCAAAAAAAAAAAAAAAAGGATCTGAGCATCTTGAAATTTATTCTTCTGTACAGTAATGGTCTCCAAGTACATGAAATCACTATCAAATTCCTGTATTGCTTCTAATGGGCTCTACTAGTCCTGGGAAGTTACATGTTTGTAAAGAGTTCTCTGAGGACTCTGGTCCACAGAGAGGTTCTCTCTAAGGAGGTAATAACAAGCACATAGGTAAGCCAAGAAAATATTAATATTAAATCTGTGTCTATACCCCCCACCAATTCCTTCTATCCTAAGCTAAAGGGATCCTCAAGAGATCACTCCACAGGCAAGTAGAATCAAAATAGAAATAGGGGCATTGGTGGTGGGAATGTTGCACTGGTAAAGGGGATATTCTCTTTATGGCTGAAACTCAACTACAAACATGCTTGTAATCATGGTGCTTAAATAAAGATTTATATTTTAAAAAAAGAGAGGCCGGAGAGATAACATGGAGGCAGGTCATTTGCCTTGCATGCAGAAAGATGGTGGTTTGAATCCCGGCATCCCATATGGTTCCCAGAGCCTGCCAGGAAGGATTTCTGAGGGTAGAGCCAGGAGTAACCCTTGAGTGGCACCAGGTGTGACCCAAAAACCAAAATAAATAGATAAATAAAATAAAAAAAGAAAGAAAACTATGTAAGGTAGAAAACCAAAGATTAATTTTAAAGCTTCTCTCAACTGGTCCCAATATATTCCAAGTGGTCTACAAGTGAAAACTATACAAGTGGGAACTTTCTTTCTATGCCTGATTGGAAATAGTAATAACTAACAACTTCCAGAGGGAATATAGAGGGCATATAGGGAGGGTTCTGTTTGTTTTTGGGTAACACTTTGTGATGCTCAGGCTTACTTTTGGTTCTGTACTCAGGGATCACTCCCAGGGGTGCTCAATGGACCTTACGTGAAGCCAAGAATCACTTGCAGTCAGCCTTATGCAAGACAAGCACCATATGTGTTGCACTATTGCTTCAGCACCCTAAAGTTTGTTTTTGTTTATTTTTAAAACTTGCCAGAGAGATAGCACAACGGTGTTTGCTTGCAAGCAGCCAATCCAAGACCTAAGGTGGTTGGTTCAAATCCCGGTGTCCCATGTGTTCCCCCCGTGCCTGCCAGGAGCTATTTCTGAGCAGATAGCCAGGAGTAACCCCTGAGCACCGCCGGGTGTGTCCCCCCCAAAAAAACAAAACAAAACAAAACAGACAAAAAACAAAAAAACCCAAAAACTTGATTTATCAAATAGAAAATTACTATAGATCAAATATTTTATTTAGTCCATTACTAAGTGAGCTGGGAAAATTGGAAAAACAGCACAAAACATTTTGAAGAATTGGTATTTGTAAGAATTTTAAGGAAGAATGTTACAAATCTAAGGTTAGATGTTACATGAGTGAACACATACAGGATAAATCATCACTATAATCTTCAGGTTGTCTCTTAAGCCAAGCATAAATTGTTTTCATCTCTACTGGAAACAGATCCTACATATGAATGGGCTAAGTCCATTCTCAAAGGCTAAGTCTTTAATTAATAGGCAGCCAGTCTCAAATATAGGTATAGGCCCTGAAGATAAGTGAAGGATACCTGAGGTCAAGCTGAGGTTTGCTAATTACTGCTCTGTCAGCTGAGGAAGGACTTGATGGACTCTGTCTTCATTTCTAAGCTCTTAATAATTTTTCTTAACAAGGCAGTGTCAACAGAGTTTCTTCTGGGAAGAAGCTGGACTCTGTTTTCAAGGATATCACCAGAAGAAAAAAAAAAAGACTTAGTTTCATGGCAGGACATGGCACAGATTTTTCTCTGTACAAGTAGTTCTTCATCAGGAGTTCTTGGAGAAAGAACTATAGTGAACATTAGCAATTTTGATAAGCAATAGTTGGTGCCTTGCTGATAAAAGATACTAAAAGACTTATGTGACTTACATAGTGGGATGATTGTGTTTATTAAAATGCTGTGTGCAATTAAATACTGTTGAGCTGTTTCTTATGAAACACAACTTTCACTTTCTATTAATTAAGTAGGCTTGCATTTCATTCTGGATAGAAAGCATTTAACTTCCAAAGCTCATATTTTGCAGTTCCTAAAAATATGTTGCTGTTGTTGTTGTTGTTGCTGTTGCATTATTAATTTAGTCCTATACTCAATGCACAAAGCAACAGAACTTCAATATGGCATGTTTTCTGGTGTATAAAACGACTGGGCATATAAGATGACCCCCTACTTTTCCTGTTCAAATATAGGGTTTGAGCATCGGAAAACCACATACCAGTGATGACACCCAGAGGTTGAATGGGATGCAGGCTTGGTTATTTCAGCTCCTCTGTGTGCTCTGAAAGATGAATCAGGACAAGTAGAGGATTCTACATGTAAAATGATGACGTCTGGCAGTTGGATGAGATGTGGTGGTAAGAGGAGGGCGGACCACTCATCCCTGAAGCTGGAGTAAGATTCAGCATGTCGTTTACTGGCATATAAGACGACTCCCAACCTATATGAAAAAACTAAGTTTTTCATGGGTTAAAAAGTCATCTTTTCATGGGTTAAAAAGTCATCTTATATGCCGGAAAATAGGGTATATGTTCTGAAAGTGTCATGCATTATTTATACTGAAGTAATAAAATTTTCAGATAACATATCTTGCAGTTGTCCTTCCAGTACATATATAATGTACTCAATATTTTTAAAGGCTATCTCAAGATGCTTAACAGTTAAAAAAATCTATATTAAACATTCAGTCTCAAAGTTACGCTTCTGGGCTGGAACAATACCACAGCAGTAGGGTGTTTGCCTTGCAGGAGGCCAACCCAGGATGAACCTGGTTCTATTCCAGGCAACCCGTACGGTCCCCTAAGCCTGCCAGGAACAATTTCTGAGCTCAGAGCCAGGAGTAACCTCTGAGCACTGCAGGGTATGACCCAAAAACAACAACAAAAAAAAAACAAAAAAAAAAACAAAAACAAACAAACAAAAAAAAGTAACACTTCTAACTTCATTATCTTAGAACAAAAGAATCTTCAATTTTTTAAATATGCTTTTCAGGATATAAAAATCAAATGCTTTTTTATTTTCTAGCAGTTTTCTTCTGCTATCCTCTAAAATGTAATGTGTTCTTTGAATTCCTTTATTTTATTGTAGTTACATTATTCTATTTTTTTTTGTATTTTTTGGGGGGCCACACCCGTTTGATGCTCAGGGGTTACTCCTGGCTAAGCGCTCAGAAATTGTACCTGGCTTGGGGGGACCATATGGGATGCCAGGGGATTGAACCGCTGTCCTTCCTTGGCTAGCGCTTGCAAGGCAGACATCTTACTTCTAGTGCCACCTCACTGGCTCCTCATTATTCTATGTTAGATAGATTTTCTAAATCTATATAGTGGCCATATATAATATTTTAGCAACAGATCATTGCAATTAGACTCTGCAACAGGTTTTTCAATGTATCTAATATGAAATGAATAGAGTGATAGTACAGTGGCGAGGTAGGACACTTGTCTTGAACATGCCCACCTGAGCTTGATCTCTACCACTTAATATGGTCCTTTAAGTACTGCCAGAAATGATCCTGAATGCAGATCCTGAATGTAGAGCCTGAATACTGTTGAATGTGAACCAAAAAAAAAAAAATATTCCTATCATTTAAAATATACACAATGAAAATGTGTATAAATATATTTAACACATTTAACATAACATATGTACTAAGAACATTGACCAGGCTCTATTTTTATAGAGATCAGTAATAGTGCATAGGAATATAAGTGTTTTCTGCTTTAAGAGTTCAGTATTAGGGGCCAGAGCAATAGCACAGCAAGGAGGGTGTTTGCTTTGTGTGTGGATGACTCGGAACGAACCCAGGTTCATCATCCAGCATCTCATATGGTCCCCTGAGCCTGCCAAGAATGATTTTTGAGTGTAGAGCCAGGAGTAACCCCTGAATGTTGTCGGGTGTGCCCCCTCAAAAAAGAGTATTAGCATAGCCCACTTACCACCAAGATCCCAAGATCCCTCCTCCATTGTTCCAGGTATCTTTCCCAACCTTTCCTCACATCCTTGTTTTGACCTTACACTGTCAATTAAATTTTAAGCAATTTAAGAGGAAGGATCCTGTCATCTTATGTAAAATAAATTTAACACAGTGCTTAGCACATAGTAGCTACTCAAATAGTTGTGTTTGTTTTTGTATTTAAGCCACACTTAACTGTGCTCAAAAATTATTCTTGGCTCTGCACTCAAGGAATTATTCTTTGTAGGCTTGGAGGACCATATGGAATTGAGGTTCATACCCTGGTCAGCTGCATGCAAAGCAAGTGCCCTACCCTGCTGTAAATATCTCTTAGTCTCCGAAAATATATTTGATTTAATGAATAAGTATTATTAATTTAAAAGTCTGTAATTTGCTTAAAAATCAGTACAATTACTTTGTTGGTTTCCTACAAATTGAAACTACTCTTGAGAATATTGACAAAAATATATTTAGAAACATGGGCTAAACCCAAAAGGTAGCTAACTGAAATAGGAAAAATATTCACATCTAATATATAAGATAAAGCTTTGATATCCGATATATATAAAATATTTACAAACATCAACCAAAATTTTTCAAAAAACCTATCAAAAATCGGAGAGGAAATGAGTAGACATTTCTTTTTTTCTTTTTTCTTTTGTTTTTTTTTTGGGGGGGGGTCACACCCGGCAGTGCTCAGGGGTTACTCCTGGCTCCATGCTCAGAAATTGCTCCTGGCAGGCACAGGGACCATATGGGGCACCGGGATTCGAACCGATGACCTTTTGCATGAAAGGCAAATGCCTTACCTCCATGCTATCTCCCGGGCCCCGACATTTCTTTTTTTCAATATAAATCTTTATTTAAGCACCATGATTACAAGCATGATTGTAGTTGGGTTTCATTCATAAACAGAATACCCACCTTCACCAGTGCAGCATTCCCACCACCAATGCCCAATTCTTCCCCACCCCTACCTGTATTTGTGATAGGCATTCTACTTCTCTCATTCTTTAACATTGTCATGCTAGTTGTTAGTGTAGTTATTTCCCTAACAGCATTCACCACTCTTTGTAGTGAGCTTCAAATTGTGAGCCTGTCCTTTGGGCCCTTCCATCCCTTAACTCTATTGTCTCTTGGCCTTATTACAATAATGTCTTTAATTTTTCTTAAAACCCATAAATGAGTGAGACTATTCTGTAGCTATCTCTCTCCCTCTGACTTATTTTACTCAGCTAATAGATACCATGGACATCCATGTATAGAAAAATTTCATGACTTCATCTATCCTGAAGGCTGCAGACATTTCTTAGAGGAAGACAAAAGAATTGCCAATATGCATATGAAAAGGTGATCAGCATCCTTTATCATGAGGAAAATTCAAATCAAGACAACAATGAGATACAACAATGAGAACAACAATGAAATATCATCAAACACCAATGAGGATGGCACTTATCAAAAATAGTAGAAAGAATTTGTGCTGGCAGGGATGTGGTGATAAAGGAAATCTCATCTACCACAGGTGGGAATGTTGTCTGGCTCAGAGGTATGGAAAGTCCTCAGTAAACTCAGAATTAAGCTACTATGTATATGATCTAGCAATTCAACTTTTGGGTTTTTAAGTTCACTCCAGAACTTAAAAACACTCATCCAAAACCACATACACACACTATTTATTCATTGTTGCATTTAGTACAATCAACCTAGTTGCCCAATGACAGACGCATGGATTATGAAAATGTGGAGTAGATACACAATGGGATATTATGCAGCTGCAAGGAATGATGAAATCATGAAATTTGGAATATGAAGATACTCTGTCGATTGAAGTAAGCTGGAAGAAGAAAGACAAACACAAAAGATTTCCATTAATCTGTGGCATATAGGATAACTAGACGAGGAAATGTACTGTAGTAAAGAGGGGGTGCCTGATCACCTTTTTTTTTTTTTTTTGGTTTTTGGGTCACACCCGGCTGTACTCAGGGGTTACTCCTGGCTCCATGCTCAGAAATTGCTCCTGGCAGGCACGGGGGACCATATGGGGCACCGGGATTCGAACCGATGACCTTTTGCATGAAAGACAAATGCCTTACCTCCATGCTATCTCCCAGGCACCTGATCACCTTTTACTCCAGAGTTTAGAGAAGAGAAAGACCGAAGAGAAGAAAAAGAATGGGGGGAGGGAATGAGAAAGGGAAGTAATGAATGAGGAAACAGGGATCAGTGCTTTGGTTTTACTGATTATGTGGGACAGTTACACCACTATCTATTTAAAGCACCGATATAACAACACTGAAAACTAAGTTCTGAGCTACAACCCCAAAGTGTAATGTGCCTGTCAAAGTGGCAGGCAGAGGGTGATTGAGGATGGGTGGGGTTGTAGGAAGGATGGAGTATAGGAACACTGATAGAAGGAATTGACATTGGTGAATAGATTGGTGTTGAAATACTATATCTCTAAAACTCAAATATCAATGATTTGTAAATCATTGTTCTTTAATTTAAAAAAATTATTTATATATTTTTCTTTTTTTTTTTAAATAAAATTTTTATTTTTTTAAGTATGTTGGGTTACATAACGTTGGCAATCATATTTTAGGTACAAATTAACATAAAATCAGGGGAACTCCCATCACCAAAAAGTCCTCAGTCCACCTCAGTTCCGATCATAGTTCCCATATCCTCTGCCCTACCGCCCCCTCCCCCCCCCCGGGATTGCTAAAGCAAGTGGTCTCCTCTGCGTCTAATTTGCTACTTGGTGGTCTTTTTTAAATAAATATATTTAAGCATCATGATTATAAACATGCTTGTAGTTGGATTTATATATACATAAATATATATATGTATATATAAATTATAAACATATTTGTAGTTGGGTTTATATATATATATATATATATCAATATCAGCACCCTTCACCAGTGCAACATTCCCACCACCAATGCCCTCCATCTCCCTCCTCCCCAAAATTTCTCTTTGAAGTACCTCCTTTGCAGGTAATGTATTGCAATGGCCAATGGAGTTTGATCCCAAACCATATATGTTCCTCTGAATACTGCCAGTAGAAGTCCTTGAGCATAAAACCAAGAATAAGCCCTAAATACTACTGGTATCACCCAAAAAGCAAAAATAATTAACAAAACAAAACAAAAAAAATAAAATCTATCTTTTCCTATTTAGATTATGAAAGATAAAACAGAACATAATTATTTGTTACCAATTGCTGTGTCACAAGTAAAGTAATAATGCAAATATTTCCAACAAAATTCCCATTGGAAGAACTTTTCTTCAAGATATTTTGTCAGCATCTTTCAACATATATATATTTTCATGTTTATCTTTTTTTCCTTTAGTCATTATGATAAACTATATGATAAATCTTTTGTTTTATTTTTTGCTGTCAAAATAACTGTTATTTTTAAACTTTTGGGTCACATTTGGGGAAAAGCTTTATACTCTTCTTTTAAAACTTTCTTGGTTTTATTTCAGTATGTTTTCAGATGTATGTCTTTTAGAAAGTACTTTCAAAATTAAAAACAGATGGTGAAAATTTTCTTTGTCTGGAATCAAATCATAAAACTCTGAAAATCTACTGTGGTTAGGTAAAATAACAAAATTTCAAGTAAAAGCTGACTCCAAGAAAAATGATTCAATGTTTTTAAAGGGTTGTCAGAATCCATATTGGTGGGTACATACAGTATAACTATAATATTTCTCAATTATCACTTCTGCAAGAGGTCTTAATGTAGAGAAAGGGAAAAACACAATTTGTAATCAGTTACTCCTATTTACTTCATTTAAAAAATACTATTTTTATCTCCTCAGACATTGTTCCAAACTCTTATAATGAGTGAACTCGACACACAAGTATCTGGAATAATAAATAAGTAATTCTAATCAATAATTGCAATCAAGGATATAATTATAAACTGTGGTAATATAAAAAATACAGAAGGTTTGTGATAAGTAATAGTGGGAACATTTCAGACAGATCATCCTTAAAATTCATCCTAATCTATTATGTTGCTTTAGAACGCTTTATGCTAAATTTTTTTTAAATGGCTTAAACAACAAGAAAAATCATTGACTTTTCTGGAAAAGTTCTAACTTTTTGCAGGGTTTTGCCTAGAGCTCAAAGTCACTCTAGAAAAATCTTCCTAAGTCCACCTCTCATTTCACTTTCCTTATAGGTAAAATAATCAATAGATTCTATTGCTACCTCTTCACCCCTCATCTCAGTATTCGAATATCCTACCATTCATGGACATAGCAATTCTACAAAAATCTAGGACAATCTCTAAATGAAAAAAAAAAGTTACTTTTTCTCAGAAATCCTGAAAAATGTTTTCTCATATCCCCTTAACTCTGGTTGGGATACCAATCCATTCCTGAAACACTTGCTCACCATGCCAGGGTAATAGAATATGTTTATTAACTTTAGCTTGGGATCATGCATAGAGCTAGATATGGGGGTCTTTCTAACCTATACTACATGCTGAAAAGTGAGGCAAGGATGGAAATTCTGAAAAAAGTCTTTCGTTAAAAGAGTGAATGTTGAATGCAAAACAACAGATGATGCTAAAACGAGAGAGCTTTTGAAAAACCCAGCTAAGTCAGTAAAGCAGAGCTCCATTTATCAATAAGACGTAATTTCTAGACTGATAGTTTACTAATCAAAATCTCTTATCAGCAAAGAAAAGTAACTGGATGAAAACGTCAATTTCAGAGTCACCCTGACAACTATAGTTCACCTAATATTCAAACATTTTCACTAAAATTTTTCAATAATATAATGTAAGGTAAAAATAGCTATGCCTGGCATAACTAAATAATTCTATATACATTCCATATTTTGAGTCAGGCAAATAGAATACTATTTTAATAAAGTACTAAAGTAAGCATATCTCAGGCCTTGCAATAAAATAAATAAAGCTAAAATTGAATGTGTATCATTACTGTTTAGTTTACTTCCCCAAAATGCCCTTCCATGAGATTCTAGTATAGTTCAGTGAAGAGCTGGACTAGTTGTTAATTCAGGTGTATCTCAATTTTAGTTCAGTCATTTAGTAGCTGTTTTTGAAAATTGGCTAACTTGTCAAAATATCAATTGGATTATCTATAAATGGTACAATGATACTTCCTTCTCTGAAATATTTCAAAGATTGATGGCATAAAACACAGACCAGAATACAGCACAAAGAAAATTCTTAGTGATAGTTTTCTTTTTCTTTAGGTTTCTTAAGGTAAAATAATGCTTACTAAGAAAAGAAAAAAATTAGAGGCTGGAGAGATAGTACAGCAGGCAGAGTATTTGCACTACATGAGGCTACCTGGGTTTTTATCCCACATCCCATTTGGTTCCCTAAGTCCAAGAGGAGTGATCTCTGAACACAAGATCAGGAGTAAGCCCTGAGTAATGCTGAGTGTGGACAGTCTAGTAATCAATCAATGAAAAGAAAATTTATGTTATGTAAAAGGTGTTCCTTCTGACCAGAGAGAATATTTAAAAAGTAGTATTTATTTTTATTTATTTATTTTGGTTTTTGGGTCACAACCGGCAGTGCTCAGGGGTTACTCCTGGCTCCATGCTCAGAAATCACTCCTGGCAGGCTCAGGGGACTGTATGGGATGCAGGGATTTGAACCAATGACCTTCTGCATGCAAGGCAAATGCCTTACCTCTATGCTATCTCTTCGGCCCCTATAAAGTAGTTTTAAAAGAGCTCTTGGTGGGACCGAGCGGTGGCGCTGGAGGTAAGGTGCCTGCCTTGCCTGCGCTAGCCTAGGACGGACGCCCGGTTTCCCATATGGTCCTCAAGCCAGGAGCGACTTCTGAGCGCATAGCCAGGAGTAACCCCTGAGCGTCACTGGGTGTGGCCCAAAAAAACAAACAAAAAAAAAGAGTTCTTGGGTCTCAGGTCACACACTGTTGAATTTCCCAACCAACAGCATACAAATATTTGATTCTAGCAACTTTTTATAATCCAGTCTTACTAATATTATCAATTGATGTTGAGATGTATTTAAGCCCATCAATTATTTTCCCCAAACCTAGTCCAACACAGAGAAAAGGCTAAAATGTATGTTATGAGTAAATATATGTATATGTATGCTTATATATGTGTATATATGTATATGTATATATATATATATATATATAAAGAAGTATTGCATCTTCCCCTTTCATTCTTCACAGAAACTTGACAAGGCAAACCGAATCACAGTTGTCCTCTACATTAGACCAGTAACTGTCTCCTGCCTGGGAAGTTAGACAGCTTCTTTCTCTTCCAGAGAGCTGGAAAAGTTTGAAAATAAACATGTGGCTGCTTGAATTTATTTCTGTTACCAAGGATATAAAAATTCATTCCAGAAATGATCCATTTCATTTCCATTGGTTTTGATGTTTTGTTTTGATTTGATTTTAGATTTAAAAGGGAATCAAAATGCTAATACTGAACACAGACTGATAAGCAACATTAAGGGACCAGGGAGAGAGGAAAAGGTGGAAATAGAAAACATGATGGAGTGGGGAAGGTGAACGGAATGAAAAAGCATTCCAAGACATATTCTTATTCCCAAACCACAATAATCTATCTCAATCCATTCTCAAAACAGAAAAATATGACAGATGTGTTGATCTTCCAGAGGAAAAAATTAAGGTGAAAACTTTTTTATTTGAATATAAACTTTTGTCTTAAATAATTAGTGAAAAACAAAATAATTTTTTCTTGATCAGCAAAGATCTTAACCTTCCAGAAAAAAGAAAGAAAAAGTAAAAAAAGAAAAATGAAAAATCATGAATTTTAGGGTTGATAGGATTCTACTCTATACTTTGCTCTAAGTATAAAACAGCCTACTTGGAAAGCAGCAAAAAAAAAAAAAAAAACTGATGATAAGAACATCCATTTTAAAAAGAAAAGAAAAAATGTTAGTAATTTTTTAGTGTTTTGTTTGTTTGTTTTGGTTTTGGTTTTGGTTTTTGGGTTACACCCGGTGCTCCTAGCAGGCACGGAGAACCATATAGGTTGTCGGGATTCGAACCACGATCCTTCTGTATGCAAGGCCTTACATCCATACTATCTCTCTAGCCCCTTTTAAAGTGTTTAAAATGTTCTTGGGAAAAATGTGGTCCTTCTTTATTCATGTTGAATATTTTCTACAGCTAAGACAGCCAGGTTATCTGTGGAGCTGGTCCTTCCCACTGTCCCTCTATCTACAGCTTCAGTACACACACCTGCTCCCCTCACCATTCTGCAGAGGACAGATGAATTTCAGAATCTATGCAATGTTCCCTCACAGAGCACAGCTGATTGGATCAAGACCCAAATCTTCCCTTGTTATACCAATCAAATAGAGTCTTTCAAGTAATACACAGACCTGAGGTCAAATTTGACTTTAATTCATTCCTTCTTTGAGAGCTAGAATAAGTTTCTCCTTCTTGAATTACCAACTTAAATATTATTCAATTGCAATATGGCAAAGAAAGAACTAAGGAATAAGGAATGGGGAATGGGAAAGACTAAGAAGACCAAGAAGAAGATAAACACACTAAGGCCATAGAGTTAAAATAAATGTACACTAGAATTGTTCTTACTGTGATTCTTTACCTTTTGAAATATTGAAAGTCAGAACTTACTATTAGACTTAATATTCATTGACACAGAAATATATACTTGAAAGAAATTTATTGAACTTGACTTTTTGATTTTTTGGGGGGGTTTGGGGGCCACACTAGACCTTTATTAGAGGTTACTGTTTTCTCAGGAATCACTCCTGGCAGTGCTCAGGTGACCATATTATGTAGGGGAGCAAACCAGATTCATCTGTGTGTAATGTAAGCACCCTATCTGCTTTACTATCTCTCTGTAGTCCCCATTTTCTAAACTATGAAATAAGACTGGAGGATATAAAGTCTTTTGCAAGATCATTTATTTTTCTTCTTTCCTCTTTTCCCCTTTTATGTTGGTGTTTGGGTCACACCCAGTGTTCCAGTGACTATTCTTAGCATGCTGCTCTGAGGATGCTCCAGGGCACAGCAATGCTTGAGTGAGAATGGAATCTGAGTCTCTCTCCCACTTGTAAAATTTGAGTTCCCACCCTTGAAGCTATCTCCCTAGCTCCTGCAAGACAAGTTTTTACATAAAAGTTATGGTTAGTGGCATGGCACACTTAGTTGATTTCTGGGCATCATAACATAATTATAAAAATTATAGTAATTAATTTATTCAACAATTATGAAATTATATTGTAGGACATGCCCCCTAGTGGACACTGAAGATATAGCCATGAACAAAATAGATTGGTGTGATTTGCTTTCATGTGAGCCACAAATTCAAATTCATGTGAAATTCTAAAGAGGAAGAAAAACAAACTTACCACACAATGCAACCTTTTATGACAAAAAAGTAACGAAATAAAGACAAACGAACGATAAGGAAAATACTCAATGGAAAACTCACATTTGAGACTAGATCCAAATGAGTGTTTTAAGTTATCAAGGACTCTTTATCAGACAAATTCTGAGATACCACCAACAGCAATAAAGCTGACAATATCAAGAATATGTAGAATGGGCTGGGGGGAGATAGGAATTGGAAGGGGGTCCTCAAAAGGAACCTAAGGTTGGTAGAGAGGGACAATGGCACTTTGGTGATGGTTGTGGTGCAGTTGCACTGTAAGCCTAAAAAATATTAATACTATTACAAATAACGATACCTCAATTCCCTACTTAAAATAAATATATATACAGGTTAGGCTTAGGGACAGTTCAGTGGCAAAGTGGCTGCCTTGCAATTCTGAGACCAGAACTCAGTCCCCAGCAATGCAATCAGTAGGGGTGAGCAGTTGCAATTTAAGAAAATAGGCTCCACAGCTAAGCCTGTATCACCTTCAGTTATCCAAGAAAAGGAGGGGAGAGGTAGAAGGAAAAGGAACATCAAATTAAATACAGGGCTAGAGAGATAACTCCATGGACTGAGTTCTTCCTTTGGGTGTAAGGAGGTCTAGGTTCATTTTTCATCACCTCATGGTCCCCCAACATGACTAGCTGTGGTGGGCCTTTCCACAACACAGAGCTGGGAGTAACCCCAAGCACTTCCAGATGTTACCCCAAAGCCATCCTCACAAAAAGACATAAAAATAATAAAGCTGGGCTGGAAAGATAGCACAGTGGTAAGGCGTTTGTCTTGCATGTGGCTAACCCGGGAGGAATCTGGGGTTCAATCTCCAGCATCCCACATGATCCTCGGAACCTACCAGGAGCGATTTCTGAGCACAGAGCCAGGAAAAACCCCTGAGTGTCACCGGGTGTGGCCCAAAAACCAATAAAATAAAATAAAATAAAATAAAGATATACACATAGCCTAAACTTTCACATTGAAGAGATACTTAGTGAACATGAAGACATGACAGCGAAATAATTTCTTCTCTAGATTGAAAAGACCTTTAAGGCATCTCTCAGAGTGCTTGTCCACCAGCATATGCCATGAAAGTGCCTAATGCTTTCTGGGTAATCTGGACTCTCTCAGACAGCAGGAGTCATCTCTTTTTGTGTGAAGCTTTCATGATGGACAGAATTTCTGACATATCAGGCTTCCTGTTTAAGTAATAAGCAATATAATTGAGGGTTTCTTGGCTTTGTTTTTCCTGCATGTGACACAAAAAGTTGATCATTATAGGCATTTGTTCATTTTACAAATTGAATAAATGTCCATGCCCACATAGCTGTCATTCCAATTACAAAATACAGTATCTACCCTGCTATTGGCCAGATTATCCTTGAACAAGAGAACAGGGATATCATACTTATAAACCCTTAAAGAGTTTTTTATGGCCAACCAGGGGAAAAAGTGCAGAAACTTTATTTACAGGGTTCAAGTTGGGTCTTCCCCTCCCCCTTCTCTCCCACCCCACTCATTCCAATCACATAAAAATGCTTCCCATGCCCTGAAAGCCGTGTCTTCATTCCTGAAGAGGCCATTCTTTTGCCTGTGTTTCTTCTCCTCTGTGTCCAGCAAATTCTTGCTCACTTTATGAATCTTTGGGAGCTTCGTTTCCTCTAAGATACACTCGCTGATTTCCTGATTTGAGCTGTTACTGTCCTCCTCTCTGAGATGCCACACTGCTCCCCTCCCCACCATTCCTCAGCTACACTACCTATCCTGTTAAAGTAAAACTATTTGCTCTCCTTGATTCTCCATCCAAATGAGAGTTCTTTCTTTAGGTTAAAAAACATTACTATAAGGGGCCCGGGAGATAGCTTGGAGGTAAGGCGTTTGCCTTTCATGCAAAAGGTCATTGGTTCGAATCCCGGTGCCCCATATGGTCCCCCATGCTTGCCAGGAGCAATTTCTGAGCATGGAGCCAGGAGTAACCCCTGAGCACTGCTGGGTGTGACCCAAAAACCAAAAAAAAAAAAAATAATAATAATAATAAAAAAAAACATTACTATACATCTTTGTACCCCAGTAGATGGCAACAGTTCTAGGCCTGCCAGAGTAAGTTAAGTCTCCGTTGACTAGGTTAAATATTTGCGTAAAAATGGTCAGCAAGGGGACAGAGTGGCGGCGTGGAGTGGTAGATCGTATGCCTTACTGGGACTGCCCGTTGGATCCCCTGGCGTCCCATATGGTCCCCCAAGTCAGGAGCGATTTCTGAGAGCATTGCCAGGAGTAACCCCTGAGCGTCACGGGGCCCAAACACCAAAAAATAAAATAAAATAAAATAAAAATACTGTCAGAGAGAGGTAGTCTTCTGTGTACTTGTTCCTACAATCCATTTTGCCTCTTTTAATACTAAAAACATCTAAGTATATATACATAAAGCACTACATTTACTGAAGAATTACTCTGAAACCTGTGGTGGTAGAAAACATTGCACTATTTCCTATAGCATTAAATATTGAAGATATATTCAAAGTTAGTATTCATGTGAGTAACTGATTAAATTTGAGCAAGAGATTTCAACTAGAATATTGACAGCATTCCTGCTCCTTTTGTTAATATTATCATCACTATTAGGTGAATGGAACTTCCACGAGCACTAAGTGGGTGGAGGCAAAGGAGGCTTTTCTATATGCTACAAAACACAGGGTAACCTCTGCACACACACTACAGACGTATCTGGGGCCACAGGTTAATAGTTTCAGGGTTGAGACTCTCTAACAGAACCCTTTTACCAAGAAATTAATTATTTTACCAGACACCATAATGAGCCAGAGACACAACTCAGCAGGTGAGCACTTACCTTGCCTGTATGAAGTCCTAGGTTTGATCCTTGGCACAGAGCCAACAACAAAAAGATACCATAATGACACTGAAAATTATGATGGGTTCTTTTGTAGATATGACTGCTTCCAAGAATCAACTTATAGGAATGCACAACTTCAAAATAATTGTAAAATGTTGTACTATGAACTGAGGAAAACGTTGATCTCTGGGAACAGGGAAGGGCTGGCTTTTCATGTTCCACTTTTCATCAGTAGCAGTTTGAACTCTGTTTAAACATTAGATGATAAAAATCATCAAACTCAATCTCAGAAACATTTGAATGAATTACTAATGAGCATTAATGAAAACATTATTGCTGATAAAATGGATGACTACTTTGGAAAAAATCACTTGGCTCTTTAACAACAAGCTTTCCAACCTTTGTAACAGTTTAGCAATAATTACAAGATTAGAATATTTTAAAAATAAAGAAACACAACAAAGAAGAACCAGGAGACATGGAAGAGCTCTGACAAGGAGATGGGAATAACAGCTGATCACTCAGTCACAGAAATGTGTCCATGAACTTGATGATGACAGCAACATTTCCACCTTATTTACTTCATTCCAATAACATAGTACAAAAATATACTTTTACTTTTCTCTCCAAATTCTTATTCACCCTATTTCGGTTGCCTTGAGGTGGTCATTACTTAGACATACAAAGTATAACATTTTAAAAACTGGTCTTGTCATTTCCTCCAAAAGTGGGAAAGTATTTCCAATGATGTCACCCATCTTCTGAACATCTGGATTTCCACATCACTCTCCACACGTCAATCTCAACATTGACCTACTCTAAGAATCTGAGTCAGGTGGTGTATTTAAGAATCTGAGTCAGATGGTATACTTGTCTATGATCCTTTGGCCAGCATGTTCCTTTTGATCTGCTTTAAAAGTCAACTGACATTATCTAGATCCTTATCATTCATATGTAGATTTCCCTAACAGCTTCACATGTCTTCTTGTCTTTATTATTTCCTTGATATACTATATTCTATCATATATAACCATAACAACTCTAATAGCAACTGTAGGTTGCTGTCACTTGGAAGTTTATTATTCTTCAGATATTTTGGGGGGTGGGGGGAAATCACTTCTATTGTTGCCCAGGGTTACTCCTGGCTCTGCACTAAGAGATCACTCCTGGTGGTGCTTGGAGACCATATGCTGAAGTTAGAACCCAGGTTTGGCATATACAAAACAGCACTCTCCCAGATATTAACTATGGCTCTGGCCCCTACTTCAATTTTTAGAGTTAACCTGACTAGATTTCAAGCCTTTTGTTTTGTATATTAAGTCATTTAATTCTTAGAACAATTCAAAAATAACTATTATAGTTATCCCTAGTTTACAAATGAAGAAAATAAAGTCTACAAAGTAGAAATCATTTGTTCCAGGTATGGTTCTAGTAATTTGGTTTGTAGTTTGTTACGTACCTAGTTATTTGGTGAACTAGATTCAGTCACCAGTCTATTTGCTCAGTTTGAGTCTTTTCACCACTTCACACAGTGGCCCTCTCCAGTCACTCTACCCAGGATTCAGTGTGAACTAAATTAAGAAAAAAAATCATTCCCTAACTGCATCCTAGGAATCCCACTCATTTCTAGTTCTGTATCTGTTTTGTAGAAAAAGGGATAGTTGCCTTTCTCTTATTTTGGATATGGAATTGAAATGTTTTGCAACTGCTCTCAAGTTTCTCCATTGTTTTTAATGTGTTTTTTCAGCATTAAAATTTTTTAAAACTTTGGGTTTCTATTTATATTTTTCCAAAATACCTAGTATTATGAGTATTGTGTTATTTGATACTGATCTTTTGATTATTTACAGAAAATTCTTTACAAATGAAAACTGCAATGCAGACACCTAAGTCCAGTTTATATTTTTATTATAAAAACCAATTTAATATTTTTCAACATGTCCTAGAAGATGATGAAATCAAGCTATATTTGGAGATCTTAAAAACAGTGGCTTTTGAGGGGCTACACCTGTTCATGCTCAAGGCTTACCCCTACCTCTGCTCAGGTATCACTCCTGGTAAGACTCCTGGGACCATATGGGATGCTGAGGATCAAAATCAGGTTTTGATGCATGCAAAACAAGCACCCTAATCCCTACCAGTTGTACTATCATTCTGGACCCACCAGAAAATAATGGCAGTATTTTTTAAATTGAATCACAGTGACTTATAAAGTTATTTATTATTAAGTTTCAGGTGTACAATGTTCCAACACCAATACCTTCACCAGTGTCCAATTCAATAAATCACTTCAAAAATATTGAGATTCAGTTTATATTTTGTAGAAAAAGAAATAATTGGGCTATATAATTGGTTACATATTATTTACATTCTGTCTCACGAGTGCACATTAGAAATAATTAAAAGTGTTTTATAATATATTATTCCCAGGGTTCCTAATCCAATTATTTAAGGATATGTTGTATAATTTAGATTAAAAAATAAGATGATCTAGGTGATTTTCTTTCCCATTTTTTGGGGCCATACCTTGTGACACTCAGAGGTTACTCCTTACTCTGCACTCAAAAATTGCTCCTGGCTTGGGGAATCATATGCGATGTTGGGGATCCAACCTGTGTCTGCCCTCGATCAGTTGTGTGCAAGGCAAATGCTCTACCACTGTGCAACCACTCTGGACCCTGTAGGTAATTTTTATGACAGTTTCAAGCTAATATCTTTATATAACTATATAAATATATTATAAATAAATATATATAAACATTTATATATTAAATGTATAAATAATATATTATATAAATATTTTAAAATAATTCTATTTTACAACTCTTCTGCTTTTTAAAACTTTGGTCAACTGTCTCAGACATTAATTCAATACTATTGTAATAACACATTTACTTCTTTTACTTCTAATGTCAGAGATTAAACCCAGAATCTTTCAGGTACAATTCTAACACTGAGTCAGATCGCCCAGGATCATATTCTTTTGTACTTCCAGTTTTCTAATAATTTCTATATTGTCTATTTGATATTCATGAAAAAGAATGAATACATCTAAAACATTCTTATGAGTTATTTTATCATGCAAAAATATTTGGGAACATAAAATATTTCAAAATCTGAAGGGTCCCCTTTCATATGAACTGCAATAGCCTAAATGGTAATTAAATTAGAGAGGTTTTTGGGCCACAGTCGGTGACGCTCAGGGGTTACTCCTGGCTATTCGCTCAGAAGTCGCTCCTGGCAGGCACGGGGGACCATATGGGGAACCAGGGGATCGAACCGCGGTCCGTCCTAGGTTAGCGCAGGCACCTTACCTCCAGCGCCACTGCCCGGCCCCCAGTGTCTGCTCTCTCTCAGACCCCTGTTAGTTACTAGGATACAGAAATACTTGAGAAACACACTCTAAATCTACATGGAAAGATAAAGATTGTATACATTTTACAAAAGACCACAATAAAATACTGAGAGTTTTAAGAATGCAAAGAGTGGACAGTAACCTATTCTGCTCAGGAATGATTCATGGGGGAAATAATTTAAGGTGAAAATGATCAGTTAATTGAAATTAAAAGTGTAGTTAATTCTTACATTAATTGAATGTGTTAATTGGAATTAGCAGGGTAAATATAATGCTAGAACTAACTGATGTAGAAAAGAGCTTGGCATGTTTCCAAAACAAGAAAACCATAAATGCTACAATTAGCAACACAAGTGGAAGTGCATGTAAAAAACTTTAGCATTTATTGAATAAATAAAGAGAATTCACCTAAAATATCCAAGTACAAATGCTTAGGATTTATTCTAGAAATGAATAAATATTCATTTCTCCTAGAATATTTTACTTATATTATTTTTAATGTTATTTTATTAAATAAAATATTGTTTAAACATTTGTTTTAATAATTTATTTTTTACTTTGCCCTAATTGTAACCACGCATTAGTCTTTATTTGAGGGATGGGTGCAGGCAGGGATCTGTCAGAATTAAAAACTGATACTGGGGCCAGAACTATAGTACAGTAGGTAGGGCATTTGTATTGCATGCGGCCAATCTGGGTTCGATTCCCAGCATCCCATATGGTCCCACAAACACCACCAGGAATAGTTCTTGAGTGCAGATCTAGGACTAACCTCTGAGCATTGCTAGGTGTGACTCAAGAAACAAATTAAAAATATTAAAAGGGGGGCCAGATAGATAGCATGGAGGTAAGGTGCTTGCCTTGCATGCAGAAAGATGGGTGGTTCGAATCCTGGCATCCCAAATGATCTCCCGAGCCTGCCGGGGGCAATTTCTGGGCATAGAGTCAGGAATAGCCCCTGAGCACTGCTGGGTGTGACCCAAAAACCAAACAAGCAAACAAACAAACAAAAAAAACATTAAAAGGAGTTGAGTCTGGAGTGATAGTACAGCTGATATTACATTTGTCTTGTATGAGACTGACCTGTGTTCAATCCCTGGCATCCCATATGGTCCCCTAAATCTATTAGGAGTGATTCCTCAGAAGTGAATATTTAAAGATTAAAGCAATCTGTCATAGATATTTTTGCTTTGCTCTTGCTTTTGTTTTGCAGCTATACTTGGTGGTACTTGAGGACTTCTCCCAGCTTTATCTCTGGAGGTTGCTCCAAGTGGTGATGCATAGGAAGTCCTGCAGTTCTAGGGATGAAACCCAAGTCCTTCACAAGAAAGCTTGTGTTCAGCTTACTTAGTCATCTATCAGGTCCTCAGCTGCCATTCGGATCAAGAAGTTAAATAGACTATTTTTCTGAAGAAAAATCAGGCAAAAAAATGTATTTATTTACCAGGATATTTTTTTCTGAACCTTCTTAAATATATGCAGAATTGACACAAACAATGCCAATATTAGGGATATTAGCTCTCACAGTCAGTAAAATATTGGAATGAATCTGTTGTCTCCCATAAAATGTGATATTAATTAATAGTTTGTTTCTGACCTGAAACCTTAATGATCAATATGCAATTACACATTTCTTGTAGTTATTTGTATGTCAGGACACATTCTTTCAATAAAGTCACCCATAATGGTAAGTATGAAGGGGACGCTCTACCAGGTAATGAAGTTAATTGAATTTGTCATTTAAAATCTCACAGGCAGAAGAGTATACACTCCTAAATAAAGGATGTCACTGAGGGTAGGATGTAGTAAGAGATAAAAGAAAGTCCCCAGCTCTGCAACTTTCTCCATCCATGTCCTCATAAATGTGCTCTGTCAGAAGCCTATATATAGTAGTTCTGCATCAGGCAGAGGTCACTGTACTTCTAAGGTTTTTTTTTTGTGTGTGGTTTTTCAGGCCACACCTGTTTGATACTCAGGGGTTACTCCTGACTAAGTGCTCAGAAATTGCCCCTGGCTTGGGGGGACCATATGGGACACCAGGGGATCGAACCACAGTCCTTCTTTGGCTAGCGCTTGCAAGGCAGACACCTTACCTCTAGTGCCACCTCGCTGGCCCTGAGGTTACTGTTTAATGACTTCTATAAAGTATGCCACTATGTATATTGAGGCGAGATCAAAGTCTATTGATGTCTTCAACTTTAGTTGCATGCTTCATATTAATTTTTACAATTTCCCATTTCTTTACCTGAGCCCTAGCAACCTGCAGGATAGCAAAGCTCCTCTGCCCCCCCCACACACACACACACACAAACACACACACACACGCACACACACCCAGAGCTGTGGTCAGACGACTAAGACTAGCTGAGGGTATAGGAAACCACTGGTCTTGGGCCTTTAAAAGGCAGGTACAATGCCAGACTTCAGAACAGAAAATACTGGTAACCAAACACAGACTCTAGGTTCTAGCTGGGTACCCAAAATCAGGGTATCAGGTTAAACACACCTGGGCTTTCAGAGCAATAGGTAATATATCGGGCTGGTATAAATCAGAGGCTTCTAGATAGTGATAGAACTGGGGTATCACAATCTGGACCAGGATTCAGGGGCCAGAACCAATAACAACATAAACTGACAAGAGGGGAGTGACTTGGACATTGGAGAGGATCTTAGAACTTTCTGATATAACTATTCATAAATTAACTTCATAAAAATTAATTTCATAAACACTTAAAGTTTTCTTTACAACATATTTTCTAGAGTACTCAAGTACTTATAAGCTTAGGAATCAATTTTTTGGTAACAATCTAGAGAAAAAAAGTTATCTAAAAAAATCACAAGGGAAAGATACTATAGGTAGAGGACTGTGCTATGTCTATTTGTTGTGTATGTAAACATTTCTAATCTTATCATGACCTGGAATTGTTGTGTATAAACATTTCTGACCTTATCTGGAATTGTTGTGCATAAACATTTCTGACCCTACCCTAGGGTGTTT
>PVKC010013307.1:0-23047 GCA_004027635.1 Crocidura indochinensis
ACAAAACAAAACAAAAATTCAGAATGTTTTAGTGTTTCATTTTTGCATCAGGTGATGTAATACTTCAATGGATTATTCAACAAAATAATACTGCATTGCCTATTTTATACTCAGGAAGCTGAAGCCAGGCAATATCAGGTACTCAATACAGTCTTAAAACTGAGTGAGTTTCCTGAATCCTTAACTGGATTTTTTTTTTCAACTACACTCACTTTCATGAAATCGATAAAAAACATTGGCAAAAATTCCAACAGTGAATGAGTATTTTTTTCTACATGAAATTGCATAGAAAAATATTTTTCTTTACTGTAGAAGTTGCCAAAATTCAAGTAAGGATAGATATTATATCATATTTTCATATCAATTTAGTTCACAATATAAGCAAATAATATGCAGCTCTAACATAATTTTTCAAAATCACCTAGCTTATTTTTATCCTTGTATTTTAATTTTAATCGTTTTTTTGAAAAGTTATTAATTTTAATTAAAATATTATCATGTGACAGCATATTAGGTAAACCTCCATAAGAGATAGAGAAATACTTTCTGGAAAAAATATAATTGAAAAAAAAGAGAAACGATTAGAAGGGTTCTTAAGTCTATACAAACATGTCTCTACCATTTCATAAATCAGAAATTATCCTCAAAGTTTTGCTATTTTTAATTATACATTTTTGTAATAGGTCATAAAATTAATTGCTATAAATATATATTAATATTATCCAACAAAATACTAGTAGAATAATATTTAAGTTAGGAGACCAAAAGTATAAAAATGAGCTTTTTTCTCATATAAATGATTACTAATTTTGCTGTTTATTCCTTAAGGAATATTTATAACTGTTTTAATATTATTTAAATAATATAATATCTTTATTTGACTAATCTTTCTCCCCATTTATTCTTTTATAAATCCAAGTACCTTTATTTCCAATCCCATATAAAATAAATATGCTTCTCAAATTTAAAAACAATGGTGCTAGAGAGTACAAGATTTAAGGCTCTTGCCTTTTCATGGTCAACTGAGGCTTAATCCCTACCACCACATCTGTGCCCTGAGCACAGAATCAAGACTAAGCTCTAATCATCACCTGGTGCATCAAAAACAAAATAAACAAACTTTTTAACTACTGTTAATTGAAGAAAAAAAGAGTATATGTGTGAATATATGTCTATAAATAGTAAACTCTGAAGTGCAAATGTGGAATCTCCAATTTATGCATAGTTCAGAGACCATGGCTTTCTTTGAATAAAGGCTATTCTTATAAATTATTTGATTATTCACTTTCCTTATTCCTCTAGTATTGATAAACCTTCTGCACTCTATGACCTCTGATACTTATATTACAGGATCAAAAAGCAGTAAAGTGTTTAATATTCATGGATGGCAATGCAAAGTTGGAAAAGCTAAGGGATACTGTTATTCATTGATCTGTAACATTTTTAAAGTCAGCCTCAGAAATAATGGATTTCTTTAAGCATGAAACCAGATGTCTGCTCAAAATAGATCTCTGACTCTCTGACTCTATTGGCATACCTTAATAGCAGCATACTATGAACTAAATGTTTGCTGCATCTAATTTCACTGCAGAAAATATGTATTTGTTCTGTTTTACAAATTTCAATAAAATTATTCAGTCAATAATTTAATTTTTAAATCTTATTATAGAATCTATGTTTTGTTTTTTATGAGTCATGTTTCTAACATTTTATTCTCAACATTTATGACTCATTTAATATTATATACCATGCAAGCATCATTTAAAATTGTCGATGAAATTGTCACTTTATAGAATCACTCTTTGATGGCTTTAGAGGCTTATAATTTAATTGTCTTCCAATTAAATTCAACTGTCTAAGGTTTGAACTTCTCATATCTATATCTCAATAAATGAAATATTTTAGAAATGACATATCTTTATCTCAATAATGAAATATTTTAGACATGAATAATGAAATTTTGTTGTCTATGTTCAACTTCCAGATTTTTTTCCAAGTACTGAAGCTTAAAGAGAATAAGAAGAAAAACAAATCTGATAGAATATTTGATGTCCAACTAAACTTGAATTATATGAAAACAGAACTTTTTTTCCAAAGAGCAGCAAATGAGGAAAAGAATACAATGGAAGCTAGAAATTTGAATTCAAAAATGACTTAAAGAAAAGCACAAATTTTCTCTTTTTTCACTTATGGTTTTTAAGATGACTAGAGGGAAAACATCTGTTAAGAAACACAAAATGCTAATTATAATGTTTAGGAGGGATTATTATGTGCAAAACTAAAAAGAAAGATTGTAGTAATGCAAATTGGTCACAATGTTGGCATCCAATAGAATCCATTTCAATCTTATTTAGAACAATCAAAGAGGTACAAAGAAAAAATTCTTCCAAGTCCTTACAAAGATACAGAATTAAAATACAAAAACCAGTCTGAACTCTGCTGGCTAGCACAAAGGTAGACTAGAGAGCCAAGAAAGAAATGACTGTGGTAAGAAAAGCCTTTGTGCTGCTTTGAGGAGGTATTTCAGCTTTGGGAAATTTACTTAACTCATTTAAATTAACTCAAACATACTTTGTTTGTGCTCATTATTTCTTAAGATTATAAAGTAAGTTACAGAAGAATCAACTTAACTAAGGATATTCATTGACTCCAAGGTTAGCTTTCAAGGTAAGCATTACCAGGCAAGCATTACAGTCCTAATAATTTGAAATTAATAACTGCAGCCTGATAAAACATCAAGATCAAATTTCACCATTTCCTAAACTCCATTTTATTTTAGGAAGAAGAAAGTAACACTCATTATGTACCTAAACAAAACTACATTGATTCATATTTGAGCTCTGACTCTCTAAAATAAAAAGAATCACTGCCGGCCTCCCAATTCTTACCACAGGCTGTGTTCTTTACACTGACTGTATAGAAAGAGGAGGCACAGTAAATGCACCCCATATACACCTCAACCCAGACCCTTGCCTGGTCTGTATTGTGAATTGGGGGACAAAAATAAAGAATCACTGCCACAAACCTCCTTCCCTCAAGTTTTAAAGACATGAAGTTTTGTACACACACACACACACAGTAATAGAACAAAATCAGAAATAGTTATAAAGTATCTCTATATTCTTATTCTTCCACTTAAGTATAGCATTGTTGCTGGTGACATGTGAACTGGGGAGAGAAGAGATGGCACCCTCAAGAAAGAGGGAGTCTTTTTCTTTTCTCTTTCTTCCCACTTGTGTCACCTGGAGAAAGTACCCGGGGAAGTTTAGGACGGATGAGATTCTGCAATGAACTCCTACATGGTATAAACCTTATGTTTCACCAGCTCTACAAAGCAGTTGTCAAACTGTAACTGAGTTCTGCTTGTTCTGCACAGTGTGGGAAATAATTCCTGCCACTCTATTTCTCAGGAAGTTGCAGAATTCAGACTGGAGCTAGAAATTGTTTTCTTTGCAGAGTCAGTCTAAATTCTGTTGAGGTCTTCCAGGAACATCTCTATCTCTCACAGAAAAGCATTTCAAGAGAAGACAAAGAGGGAAGTGAATGGTTTTAATTAGAGATTATGCTAAATGAGAAAGAGAAAGACAGAGAGGGGAACATTGAAATGAAATGTGATCTTCTCTGGAGCAAAGAGCCCAGAGAAAAATTTTCAGGTGGCCCCCAGAAAGGAAGAGCAGCACACTTAACATTGCAGAATCTGTTTTATAGGATTCTACCAAAATGCCCCAATGTGATGATGAGACCTTAATTTTGAACAATGAAAAACACCATTTTGTGTTCTTCTCAAGTACTGAGCAAGGAGAGATGCCATTTTGTAAGAACAACAGGGTGTAAGCCACATGCTAGGTCTTCACAAAGCTATTTTCATAGACCCCACCCTAAGCTATCTTGCCATACTGGGTAGACTATCAGGGAAGGACAAGGGATCAGTAGGAAGGTACACTTAGACAATATCCAATCATTTTAAAGATCATCAGAAAGCTGGAAACTCCCTATATTCCTCCCTATATAATCTTTCTCATGACCTTGACCAGAGCTTATATCCTTCAGGAGGTGGCCCTGGCTGAACAGTCCAGGGAGGTGAGTGGTGGGGAAAACCTTATTGGCAGATGGGTTAAAGCATTAAACTTTCAATGACAGTCTTAATTTCTGTCTTATCACAACCTTTAGTTGCAGGTAAAGCTTCTCTAGGAGGATGCTCAATCTTCTTCAGGCCTTTGCTGATGCCAGTTAGACTCTTGTTGGTCTTTCATTCCTGTCTCCACAGCGAGTCTGACCATAAGACTATTTTGGCTATGTTAAGGCTAAAGGAAGAGTTATTTTTTAAATCAAAATTTGATATTATTACTTCCATTGGCTCCACAACTTTCTACCTGGTTACTGCAGAATCTTTTGTTCTTCAGATTCCTAAATAAGTAATATGTCTTATAGGTTTTTTTCCCATAAAGCAACAGCAAAAATAGGTTGGCGACACTAGATTTGCCTCAATTGCCAAGAATTCTATTGCTTCAGGTTCCACCTCTGAAGACATTCCCATGTGACAACTGTACGTTTTGCCCTTTCTACTCTATCCTTTCCCTTGATCTCAAATTTGAAAGACCAACTGGTAAAGAGAGTCAGCCTCCAAAGACACAATTTGTTCCAATTTTCTCAATTTTAAAAAGAAAATTCAGGACTCTTCCATGACAAGTTAGTCCAAAATGAACGTAAATTGTCTCATTAAAATTATTTTTCAAAAAGTAAATAACATGATATACTTTAATAAGTATAAATTGAATTCCCACTGTGTCAAGCATTAAATTAGTTATTCTAGGACAGAAAAAGACTATAAATACATAAACATCGGGCCCAGAGAGATAGCACAGTAGCGTTTGCCTTGCAAGCAGCAGGATCTAGGACCAAAGGTGGTTGGTTCGAATCCCAGTGTCCCATATGGTCCCCTGTGCCTGCCAGGAGCTATTTCTGAGCAGACAGCCAGGAGTAACTCCTGAGCACCGCCAGGTGTGGCCCAAAAACGAAAAAAAAAAATACATAAACATCAACTTGAGGGATCTCATATCAAAATTAAGAGAATTTTTGTAGCTTCCATTGATCCATTAGCCTTGCTCCAATAGCAACAGAAACTGATGTGTTAGTATCATTATCTCCAAATTATATATAAAATTATTTTGAAAAAAAAGTTCATATATCTTTTGCAATATCAAACATTTTCACGTAATTAAGCACTACTTGAAATTCATAGTTTTACTGCATAGCAGTGTGTCATTTACCTACTTTATACTGCATTGTTCAGCTTTCTTCTTCAAAGTTGAGAAATTTATGATCCTTTCCTATTCTTTTTTTTTTTTTTTTTTTTTGGTTTTTGGACCACACCCGGCAATGCTTAGGGGTTACTCCTGGCTGCTGTCTGCTCAGAAATAGCTCCTGGCAGGCACGGGGGACCATATGGGACACTGGGATTCGAACCTACCACCTTAGGTTCTGGATCGGCTGCTTGCAAGGCAAACACCACTGTGCTATCTTCTCCGGGCCCTATTCTTAACTTGATTTTTATAGTGTCAACATCTTCTAGTTTATTTACTTAGCAATATGGAGCATGTATTTGATTAAGTAACATTGAATTCTTAAATATTTTCGATCATTATTCCTATTTATACTTTATAGCTAATTATTAAAAGTAATCCAAAACCTAGTACATTTTAAAATTTTTATTGAGCTGGTACATACCATATACACTTTCTAAAAGTAAAGTATTTTGAAAATAATTTATAAAGGGCCAAGTCATAAATAATTGAAAATATAAAAACATTGAAATCATTGCTGAAAAACATAACATTTTACTTAGAGAAATTGTTGCTGCTGCTATTGACATTTCCACATGCAGCCGTAGGCACTGACAGTGACAAATGATCTATACTTCTAGTTCAGGTTATAAAGTCAACAGGAAAATTCTGAACATTAGTCAAAACTTTGACTTAACTGAACCACTTCAATACCCTTCCCAGGCATGGCCTGACATATAACACTGCATTAATTATCCTCTGTCTTTCCCTACAATTTTATTTTCCTTCCAACTCTGAAGATTTCTTTGACATATGGGTCACAACATTTGGGATAAAATTACTCTTGACATTCTTAAAGAAGCACATTTGTTAGCATTCTACTTTATTCTTAATTATCCACCGAGAATGAGAAAAAAATCAGTAGGAAGGCTGTGTATGACCAAACTGGATTTTATTACTGGTAGTCCATTTGTTTTTATTCTCATGAAGAATAATATCTAGGTGCAGACCAGGGGTAATCTGAACACCATAAAATTTGAATAGCATACAAAACAAAACAAATTTAACCAGGAAAAAATATTTTTGAAAGTGAAAACCAATTATAATAATCTGTAACTGTAATAATATTTTTCCAACTTAATTTTGTTTCATTATATTAATTTTAATTATATTTAAACCATTGCAATTTACAAAGTGTTTCATCATTGAGTGTCAGACATAAAATAAATCAGGATCAATGCCACCAGCAGAGTCCACTTCCCTCGAGCAATATTCCCCAAGTGCATCTCATACCATTCCCCTTTACCCACCCCCAGACTGCCACTATAATAAACCCACTTAAAGTTCCGATGATTAAAGTTTGGATCTCTTGATTCCATTGTTGTTGACTTTACCTGGATATTCAGTTCTGTACTTTTTTAACACTACCAATGCACCTGAGCCTGTTTGGCATCTGGCCCCCATCCTTTCATGCTTGTGTTTCTCCACTTCTACTCGTTTTCTTTCTTTCTCCTCGCTACTACTGGCCAAGGATGTTCAAGATAATTGTCATTTAAACTATTTTATTTAATCATGTAGTTACTCTAAATATTATTTAGATTAAATATTATTTATATTATAATAAGTAATATTCTCTTTTTATTCCTCTTCTAGCTTGCTTTATTTAAGATACTATCTTTCAGGTCCAGCAATGTAAATTGCATGATTGCATGATTCCTTACATCTATGCAGTATTACATTGTATCTATGTACATATTCAGGATCCTCTCTTCCGTTTTTGGACATCTAGGTTACTTCCAAGTTTTGTCTATTGTACTGTGTGCTGCAACGGATAACAGTATACATATATCCTTTTGGATGAATGTTATTCTGTCCTGGGGATGGATATCCAAAAGAGGAATTGGTGGGTCTTATAGCAGCCCAATTTTAAGTTTACCAAGAATCCTCCATACTGTTTTCCATAAATGTTGGAACAGGCAGCATTCCCACAAGCATCCCTGCCAACAGAGATTGTTCCTAGAATTTTTGTTATGTGCCATCATCACCAGTCTAAGATGATATGTTATTATTATTCCTCAGAGAAGTGTCTTGTTCATCTCCTCTCTCCATATTTGTATGGAGCTTTTAAGTTTTGTGGAATTAATCATTTTGAGACTTTGTATATCCTAGATATCACCCTTTATCTAATGTATTGAGTGCAAAAATTTTCTCCCATTCAGAGAGTTCTCTTATAATTATAGCCCATGTTTCTTTTGCCATATAGAAACTTTTTAGGTCAATGTAGTCCCATTTATTCAGTTTTGATTCTCTAGCTTTTCCAATTGGCATCCTATCTTCGAAGATATTTTTGAAGTGTAAGTCTTGGAGTTTTCTGCCAATATTTTCCTCAATGAACTTTATGGATTTGGTCTAATCTATAGGTATTTAATCTACTTTGAATTGACTTTTGTGGAAGATCTGAGATATGGATCAATCTTTTTTGGTTTTTGAGTTCTTTCCTGAAAGAACTCTTTATTTTTATTTGTTTTTTTTTTATTTATTTTTAATTGTAATTATATCTTTATTTAAACATCATGACTGAAAACATCACTGTAGTTGGGTTTCAGTCACAAAAAGAACCTCCTCCCCTTCACCAGCGCAATATTCCCACCACCAATTACTCTTTAAATTGTTGTTTTTTGTAATTTTTGTTTTGGGCTTTTTGGGCCACACCCAGTGATGCTCAGGGGGTTACTCTTGAATATGTGCTCAGAAACAGCTCCTGGCTTGAGGGACCATATGGGATGCCTGGATAGAAATGAAGCCCATCATAGGCCAGCTGTGTGCAAGGCAAATGCCCTACCACTGCGCTATCGCACCAGCACCACTCTTTAATTTCTTAAAAGTGATTATTCAATTGTTCCAACACCATTTGTCGAAGAGACTGTTTTTATTCAATTTTAAATTTTTAATTCATTTTTCAAAGATTAATTGACCATTACTTGGGGGTTTGTAACTGGATATACTGCTCCAACACATTGCTCTGAATGTCTGTTCTTGTTACAACATGCTGTTTTGATTACTATGGCTTTTCTTTGAAGGAAACAGAGACTAGGATACAAAGGACACTCACAGAATGGGAGAAACTATCCACCCAATACCCATCAGATAAGAGGTTAACATCTAAGATATACAAGCTATTGAACTACTAACAGAACATTTTTTTAAAATAATGTCTATATTTAAAGACCGTCATTATGAACAAGACTGTTGGGTTTTAGTCATAAAAATAACACTCCCCTTTACCAGTGCAACATTCTCATCACCAATGCCCCCATCTACACCCCTTCTGTCTGTATGAGACAGGCTTTCTACTTCCCTCATTCATTGACATTGTTATGATTCTTCTCAGTGTAGTTATTTCTCTAACTGCACTCACCACTTTTTGTGGTGAATTTCATATCATGAGCCACATCTTCCAACCCTCATCTCTGGGTACTATTTCAATAATGTCTATTACTTTTATTAAAACTCATAGATGAGTTAGACTATTTTGTGTCTATCTCTCTCGCTTTGACTTATTTCAGTCAATAAAATATATCCCATGTACATTCATGTATAGGAAAATTTTATGACTTCATCTCTCTTGATGGCTGCATAATATTCCGTTGTGTATATGTATCACAGTTTCTTTAGCCATTCATCTGATGAAGGGCATCTTGGCTGTTTCCAGAGTCTGGCTACTGTAAATAGTGCTGCAATGAATATAGGTGTGAGGAAGGGATTTTTGTATTGCATTTTTGTGTTCTTAGGGTATATCCTTAGGAGTGGTATAGCTGGATCATATGGGAGAACAATTTTCAGATTTTTGAGGAATCTACGTATTGTTTTCTATAAAGGCTCACCCACCAGCAGTGAATGAGAATTCGTTTCTCCACACATCCTTGCCAGCTGGGATTCTTCTTGTTCTTTTTGATGTGTGCTGATCTCTGTGGTGTGAGATTGTACCTCATCGTTGTTTTGATCTACATCTTCCTTATAATTCGTGATGTGGAGAAATTTTTCATGTGTATTTGGCCATTTATAATTCTTTGAGAAACTGTTTATTTCTTCTCTACAATTTTGATTGAGTTAGATGTTTTTGAAGAGGCTTTCCTTGCTCCATTTTTGATTTCTTGCCACTTTATCAAAGATTAATTGACTGTATATCTGGGGAACATTCTCTGAATACTCTAGTCTATTCTACTAATCTCAGGTTCTGTCTGTTTGCTAAAAAAATTGGGAAAAGTGATTCCTCCCATATTCCTTTTTCCAAGGGTTGCTCAAGCTCTTAGGGGATGTTTATTTTTCCAAATGAATTTCAGGAGTGTTTGACTCACTTCTTTAAAGAATGTCATGGGTATCTTTAGAGAGATTGCATTAAATCTGTACAATGCTTTGGGGAGTACTGCCATTTTAATTATGTTAATCCTCCCAATCCATTAGCAGGGTATGTATTTCATTTCCTTATGTCCTCTTTTATTTCTTGAGACAGGATTTTGTAGTTTTCTTTGCTTAGGTCCTTCAACTCATAGTTGACTCCAAGATATTTGAGCTTGTGTAACACTAATGTGAATGGGATTTTTTGATGTCTAGTTCTTCTCTATCATCATTGGTGTATAAGACAGTCATTGATTTTTGCATGTTAATTTTGAAACCTGCCACTTTGCTATATGGATCTATTATTTCTAGAAGCTTTTTGATAGAGTCGTTAGGGTTTTCTAATCATACTATCATGTCAACTGCCAACAGTGAGAGTTTGACTTCTTCCTTTTCTATCTGGATGTCCTTTATATCTTTTCTTGCTTAATAACTAGGACAAGTAATCCTAGCACTACGTTGAATGGAAGTGGTGAGAGAGGGCAGTATTGTCTTATACCAGATTTTAGAGGAAAGCCTTTTATTTTTCTCCATTCAGAATAATATTTGCCATTGGCTTGTGGTAGTTACCTTGACTATATTGAGAAAAGTTCCTTCCATTCCCCTCTTGATGAGAGTTTGTATCAAGAACCGGTGCTGAACTTTATCAAGTGCTTTCTCTGCATTTATTGTTATGATCATATGGTTTTTATTTTTCTTTTTGTTGATATGGTGTATTATGTTGATTGATTTATGTATGTTAAACCATCCTTGCATTCCTGGAATGAATCCTACTTGGTCATGGTTTATGACCTTCTTGATAAGTAGTTGGATCTTATTTGCCAGAATTTTGCTGAGGATCTTTGCAATTGTGTTCATCAGAGATATTGTTCTGTAGTTTTCTTCTTTTGCAGCATCCCTGTATTGTTTTGGAATCAGAGTGATGTTAGCTTTATAAAAACTATTTGAGAGTGTTCCTGATTCTTCAATTTTGTGAAAGAGCCTGAAAAAAATCTGTAGATGTTCCTTTGAAAGAATTTGTTAGTGAATCCTTCTGGCCCTGCACTTTTGTTTTTCATAAGACCTTTGATGACAATTTGCATTCCCTCCGTAGTGAGATTCAGTGTAGATATGATAGATTATCCTGGTTTAAACGTGAGAGATTATAAGATCCCAATAATTTATCCATTTCTTCCAGGTTTTCATGTTTCATGGCAGAGAGTTTCTCAAAGTAGTCTCTGATTACCATTTGAATCTCTGCAGTATCTGTAGTGATCTCCCATTGTTCATTTCTAATCAATTTATTAGGTTTCTCTCTTTCATTTCTTTATGAGTTTTGCTATTGGTTTATCAATCTTGCTTATTTTTTTAAAGAACCAACTTTTGCTTTCATTGATCTTTAGGATTGTTTTACTACTGACAGAACTTAACAAGAAAGAAAAATTTAACCCCATCAAAAAATGGGAAGAAGAAATGAGCAGATACTTCCTCAAAGGAATACTGGCCTAAAGGCACATGTAAAAATGATACACATCATTAATCATCATGGATAAGCACATCAATATAATAATGAGGTACCAACTCATGTCACAGACTGGCACACATCACATAGAAAAAGTATAATCAGTGCTGGTGAGGATGTGGAGAGAAAGGACATCTCATACACTGCTGGTGAGAATGCTGTCAAGTCCAGTCCTTATGGAAAACAACATTGAGATTCTTCAAATACCACACCGAGGTGCATACTCTAGGAACACAAAAATACAATACAAGAATGCTCTCTGCACACCATAAAAACCAACCAAACATTTCAGATTCCAAGCAATTTTATTGTTGACTCTTTAATCAGGTAAGCACAGTTCTTGTTCATATTCATTTTTACTTTTTATTTCACAGACATGTACCATATAGTCTACTTTTCTAAGAAACACAACTTGTATAGTTTCCCTTGAGATTTAATTGCTTCAAATTAAAAATTAAATTGTTGAACACATAGAAAAAGTCCAATTTATTTTTGTTTTTTACTTTTTTTTTTTTTTTGGTTTTTTGGGTCACACCCGGCAGTGCTCAGGGGTTACTCCTGGCTCCATGTTTAGAAATTGCTCCTGGCAGGCACGGGGGACCATATGGGGGACCATATGGGGCACCAGGATTCAAACCAATGACCTTTTGCATGAATGGCAAACGTCTTACCTCCATGCTATCTCCCGGGCCCCTGTTTTTTACTTCTTAAAAGTTATGATTATCATCCAAGACCGGAATAGCAACATTCAGTATATGTCATGCAAAAAAATATTACTCACAGGTTACATACAAATTTATTACCTTCACTAAATAATTCTAAAGCATAAATTTTTGTAGATTTTCTTGAAGAGAACTTTGTCTATTTAGTTGTCATTATTATTATCATCACCCATTTTAGAGTAAGATATATGATGATATTTCCAAGAGAAAAGAATTTCCCTAATATTTATATTAAATAAAAAGTAAGTATCATAGATTTTAATATAAAATTCTTACAATAAAAGTTTAAAGCAAAATAAGAAATTATTTATCTTCTTTATTTATTATTTTCATTATTTTATAATGAACATTTTAGGCAATTATGAATAAATTTGAATATAAAATGTTACCATATTATAATTTTAGCTAGCTTAGCACATTATAATATTATATTCTTGTTAATGTATTTTTATATATTTCTAATGATAGTTAAATTTTTTTATCTTCAGAGATTTAAATCTTTAGAAGTAAGTCCCCATTTGTTTAAAAATGACAGTTCTGGAGTTTTTACTTCAGTAAAAACTGTAGTAAAGTACTAATTAAATATCTTTCTATATCCATTTATATTCTATTTTCTTTATGTTATATATCTTAAATTATGCAAAATAGGTATTAAAATTAGTTAAACATGCATAAAGTATTTAAAGCTGTTATTCTAAACCCCCATAACATAATAATGAAAGGCACTTTAGAAAGTAGAATGAAGAAAGAAAAAACAATTGTTGAAATATGCTAAGTATTTAAATTTCTGAACATCAAGACCTACACTCACTTTAAAAAATTTACAGCTATTCAAATACATTTGAATGTTATCCATATCAAACTTTTTGTTTTATCTTCTCTAAGAACTTGTCTTCTGGCAGCTACTAGTACTGTGTGCAGGTATTGCCAGGCACAAACATTTATGATATATCCAGTCCCCTGACACAAAGGTAAATGTGAGGTCTCTAAGTCAACAGTTTTCTCTGGTATTGAATAAACTAGGAAAGGAGTCGATTTCAGATTCCTACCTGAGTGCAGTTTCTTAAATGTTTATTGACTGAAGATTCACAACGTTAGTAGTGAGAACCATCTATAAAGTTGGAATAGCCATTCTTTCTGCACCTTTATTTTCTATTTATAAGCTATCTTAGTGACTTTTCAGTTTTCTTTTCTGATTTAGCTAGTTGAAGACAGATTTGTTGTTTCAACTCAAATATGGTGAATGCAGCTGAAAAATCACTACAGTTGGAAGAAAATTTGCCTTGCACAAGGTAGACCAGGGTTCAGTTGCAAGCACTTCCTTGAACTCCATCAGAAATAATCCCTGAGTGTGGAGTCAGGGATAAGCGCTGAGGAATTCTAATATGGCCATTAAATTAAATAATCAAAAATATTTGCATCATTACATATATGATTCTGTGTATTGTTTTGTTATGGGGGGAGGGTTGCATACTGCTTTGCTCAGGGATTATACCTGGCTCTGCTCTCAGGAAACATGACTGGTGGGCTGGAGACCAACTGGGGTGCTGTGGATCAAAAAAAGGATTAACTCAGTACCAAATGTCTTCTTCGTGCCTCACTTACGATTTTTAAGGATATCATTAAACATGTTCATTCAATATTTAAGTCAGAGTCATTCAATTAGTCAGGCTTTGCTAAGTCAATATTGATTAAATAACTACTATATATTAGGTACTAAACCAAAGAAAAAGATCAACTCATGCTTATTTGCTTTTCTTCAAAAAAAAAACAATTTTGTATTTGTATAAAGATGGTTACACAGATGGCTATAATGCATTTTGATTATGTTAAGTATGAAATATGGATTGGTAGAGAACACAAAATCCAGTCATGAAAACTGGGTTATTTATTTTGTAATTGTTTATTGAATGAAATTGACTTAGAAGTGAGGGGAGAGACACCATGAAATTCAAGTTCAGAGATAATGTGGATTTCAGAGAGAAAGTCCATAAATATATTTTTTACTCAATGAAATGTTCTTAGAAAAATGAGTTTTTCCTTGGTGGCGTAAATTCAAATTCTATCAACATTATACCATTAATCTTTGTGATTGCAAGTCCATTAGGGAATAATTAACCCAAAGGAATGTGGCAAATGCTGAAATTAATATTAAAAATTATCACAGAGCTTTGAATGCCATGCTTAGTGTGAAATATGAATTACAATACCAGATGAAGTTAGATTCTAACAAGTTTGATTGAATACAGTCTTATATATAAACTTTAAATATTACAATATTAAATTATAATGCTTAGATTAACTTCAAAAATCAAATTAAATGTTCTATAAGTACTCTTGCTATTTTTACAACTCAATTATAATTTAATAATTTTTACAAGAAATAAAAACCTATAAAGAGGAAGACCAATGCCATCAGAAATGGTTTGTTTTCTTAAAGGAAAATCAGAATGAATTGGTTTCATAATCAAAGATCATTTGGTCCATATTTAATCAATGCAAAGATATACCAAAACTTAAAAAAAATACTAAACACATTGATAGAAATATTACTAATAATAGAAATTTTATGTGAATCAAAAATTAAATTGCAGATAGGTTCTGGAGCAATAATACAGTGAGTAGATCATTTACATTGCATGTGGCCCATCTAGATGTGATCCTTGGATAAGGATTCCATATAGTTCCTGCGCATCACTAGGAGAAAGCAGAGCCGAGAGTAAACCCTGATCATCACCAAGTGTTACCCAAATGCCCAAAATAAATTTCAGCTTATTAATTAATTAAAGCTTATTAAATAAGAACACACTTTCCATAATATGGTGTCCTATTTTATCTAACTCTGCTTTCACTTTATCACTTAAAAAGAAGTTTCCTAACTGTGATAATTTTGTCCCACTTCCATTATTGAAGAATTCTGGCTTTAAATAAATGCCTTATTGAATGTCTGTGATGACAATCACCTCAGGTTTTGCCCTATCTAGCATTCTAACAATTGAGCATTCTAAAAGACACAATCACAATGTTTATTTCCTCTGGCAAATACTAGCTGATACTTAGCATTTTAATGTTCATGTGTAATAACTAATGTTTTGCCTTGACAAATAACTGTCTTTTCAGAACTGGAGGCCCTTGAATGACTGAAGTTCTATTGTTGAAGAAAAAAGAGACAAGTACACAAAAAGAAATCGAATCATAGATTTTTCACCTTTTCTAACATTTTTAGTTTAGGACTAAGAAACAATTTTATAGCATGACTTCTGGTGATGAGATTGAGTGTAGACAGCAAGTAATTATTTTTCTACACACCTGCTTTCTCTCAGTGTGACTCAGTCAGACACACCTACACCTGTTTTTTTTTTTGTAAAATAAAAATAATTCAAAAAAAATAAAAATAATTCAAATATAGTCATATTTAAATGTTCTGGTTTCTAATAAGCATTTTAAAGTGAGAGATTAGAATGCATTTGCTATTCTTTAAGATGTCTGGTTCCTGGTTACATGGAAGGGATATAATATATTTACCAAGTAACACCAATGCCCAAAGAAAACACTGGAGATAGAAAAAGTCACATGAAATTATACCTAAAATAACTTTTTTTCATTAAATACATTTGTTTGACAAAAGCTTTAATCATTTGATGCCCTTAAATGTCTTCCTTAAAAAGAATACACCATTAAAAACAGTTGGCTCCATGATTACACAGATTTTCATAGCAGTCCTATTCTAATTGTTTCCCTTTTCTTTTTTTTTTCTTTTTTTTTTTTT
The DNA here is from genome assembly GCA_004027635.1 of Crocidura indochinensis. Taxonomy (NCBI): domain Eukaryota; kingdom Metazoa; phylum Chordata; class Mammalia; order Eulipotyphla; family Soricidae; genus Crocidura; species Crocidura indochinensis. Next base: position 15,673 of record PVKC010013307.1, read on the forward strand.
TTGGTTTTTGGGTCACACCCGGCCGTGCTCAGGGGTTACTCCTGGCTCCATGCTCAGAAATTGCTCCTGGCAGGCATGGGGGACCATATGGGGCACCGGGATTCGAACCGATGACCTTTTGCATGAAAGGCAAACGCCTTACCTACATGCTATCTCCCGGGCCCTGAGTTTCCCTTTTCTTATGTTAGGAAATGAGAGCATCATAGGCTTCTCCAAAAGTTAAATGTTAATATTACTGGGTGAGACAAAATATATGAACATAGGCTGTCTGGTATTAAAAACATCAACAGACTATAACACAGTTTAAACAATCTACTGAACAGATGGAGAAATGATTCAATATTTTCAATATAAATATTAACATTGGATATGAGGAGACAGTTTCAGTTTATATAGATATTGACATTGAACTGGACCTGTGAATAATGATGTGTCTAATAGCCACAGTGTAGAAAATAAGTCACCTCTTTGCAAGAAGCAAGAAATCTCCAACTGCTTCACAAGTGGTAATGAGTTGACACTATCACTTGAGCTTCCCTGAGTTCCATTTTTTCTCAATAACATTTATTTTATATACTATTTTGTGAATAAAAATTATAACCAAGTTTCTACTGAGAGAGGAGAAATATGACAATGTCCTTCACTGCCATTTTGAAAAAGCAAGTTCTACAAGAGATTTCCTCGGTATTCATTGTGCTAGTAGAAAATGTTAGACGGGGGGAGGAATATGAAAGGAAAACCACATCGACTCTATATAATGTAGGTTTTTAGTTTCCATTTTCCCATTGGGGAGGTAATGGTACTCTCAAGCAAAACTCAGGGGCCCTTAGAACACTACTAGTAAGGTCCAAACATCTGAATCCAAGATGCAGTGCTAGGTAAGGCTCAAGGGTTTGGTGACGTTCAAACCCTTTAGTGCTCAAATTTGTAAAGTGATCATATTTAGGAGCTTACATGAAGTTATTCGTAGGCTATCCATATTGCTAAAAACAAGCCTGGTTAAATACATGCTAGATATGCCCTCTATGAAATCTCTGCAGCCCAGTTTCTTCTTCCGTGTGAAGTATTCTGTCTAGTAGTTTTTACCAAAATATTTGCTTCTAAAATAAATCCATTGTATTTAACTTTGAGGATAAAGAAAACACAGGCAGCCCTTATCTTCAAGAAGTTTAAAGTCAAGTGGGGAGACACTTTGGCACAAGAGATATGGGAGGCTGAATGGGTGAGATTTAAATAGAGAACGAATTTTTCTAAACTATGAATATTTGATTTTTTTACCAAAACACTATTTGTGTTTTTCTTAAGATAGGATCAGATCTAAGGTCTTTTTGTGTTGTTCATCAGTTGACAAGTTGACAGCTGATTTTATTTCATCAATAATCAACATACAATTTTGACAAGGAATGGTTTTGCATATTTTTTAAAATATTAAATGTTTTTAAAAAATTCCTGTTTCCTCTTGCAACTAAGACTAAATAGATGGAAATATTTTAACTGGAAACAAATCAAAGAATGCTAAAAGCATGTCATAGGTGCACAAGATACAGTCTAATTGCCAGTGGTATATTTATACCAAATGCACTCATAATAAATATTAATTTCTTCTACTCGGTTACTTATAAGTCTTTAATGTCTTGACATTTAAAACCCTTGTCAAAAGGAAAAAAGAAAAGAAAAAACCTCTTGTCAAGTCGAACCCTCACAAGCATGAACAAAAGTGGCTGATATGGAAGACCAATTACTCTGAACCAAGAGACATGATACTTAAAAGAAATGAAAAAATCTAGTTTTACTAATAAAATTTTTATGCATCATGAGTAGGAATTTTGAAAACTAAAAACATTAATTCACACATGTAAAATACATCTGTGCCACGCTTTTTAGATAGTCATTCCTGAGAAATGCAGGCCCTGCATTCCTCCCCCAATTAATGGGAAGCCTGAGATCTTTATAACACAAATAATTAGTGAAATGCCTGAGATCATTGTAGGCACAAAGTCTCACCAGTCTTTCCATCTGTGGACAAAGAATTTGAAGATACTTTTCTTCCTAGTTCAAAATAGATGAAAATCTTAACACAAATTGGTTTAAAATGGGAGTAAACTAAAGGCAAAACGTTAAAGATTCAGTAGAACAAGACAAGGTCAAGATGATATGAAATAGGAGGCTTCCCAGTTTGTAGCAGCTGGGAGAAGCTGTCTGAAAAAATCAATGATCCCACTTTACAAGCTGCAGAAGTAGAAGCAGAAGCAAAGCTGATTATCCTTGCTTGTGGTGTTATGAAAAGAAAACAAAAAAGGACTGCAACTAAACTCTCCTGTCTCCTTTATGTTTCTGATATACATTGGTCAACAATTTTGTGCTATTTTTACCATACACACAACCATGATCATCATTAAAATCCCTGAAATCTAGATCTAAGTGACAATTATTTAGTATTGTATCTGCTTCTACACCTATCTATGATAATATATGTATCTTTTTCTATACTATTTCTATAGTATTATGTTTCTGACCACAAAATAACTTCTATCCTGTGTTTTTCCTGTACCTGCCCTCACCTCCCTTTAGTAGTTTCTCTTATAGGCTTGTGCGATGACGACCCATTACATGACTTTACCTGTGACTCCCTTGGAATAATATGACTGAGAAATTTTCTTCTATAATTAGATATGTAATTTACCTAGAAGAGAAACTTCTCATATTATTCTTCCAAAATTGCCCTATCAAATGTTATTATACATACAGGTAATTATCTTTTAATAGTATATAATATAATTATACATAATATTATCTGAGAAGAGAATATCCTTAAAGAAAATAAACCAATCAAATTTGTTGCAAGTAAATATTATGCATTGTAAATCATGAACATAAAATAATCTGGTTTCTCTTCATTAGGACAAAATCAGGTTCAATAGGGAAATTTCAGAACCTTTCTTTACCTTTTATTACTTGCAGCTCCAGAGCTCCATACCCAAAACTTACCATTTGTATTTTTATTCTACTATTTTTCTCATAATATTATATATGAAAAATTATGTTTTTACTAAATACAGATATGGGACTGTATCTTAATTCTACTAAATGCCATTTTATTTTTCAGATAAAAGTGACTAGAGATTCAGACAGTTACCTCACATATTGAAGGAAAACATATTATTAAAATCTAAGAAACCTCTAAAAATGTCAGTTCAAAGTACATACCCCGGCACCTGTTCTTTCAGTCTTAAAACTGTTTTGCCAACATTAACTTTACTCAGCCAGACATCACCTCTATTATAATTAGCATATCCCTACTTGAAGATGTTAAAGAGTTAGACTGAATATGTTAATGGGAAGTCCAAGGTCATGAGCTTCTATGTCTAGAATATAAAACCTTTAAGAGTCAGGCATTTGGAATATTTGCTTTTTCCCTATTGACAAGAACTAGTCATGCAAGTGACAGCTTAGGATCACTATCATTTGCAAGTATCCCCTCCCTCTCTTTTCCAAGTCTTTTGCATAGTGATTTACATTGTGGATCATGAATTATACATAACACTACATCCCTTTGTATCATTCATGCACTTACATTCCAAATCATTGTATAATCTTGAATTCATAGTTTGAAATTTTCCCCTGCTCTGTCTAATTTCTGGTAAACACTATACTGCCTTGTCACAGTCCTAAAAACATTAAAATATAGAAAAATCTTTTGTTTTACCTTTTCAAGTATTATTTTCTATATTTTCTATGACTTCTGGCTATGGAGATCAGCAAATATCTTCCTGAAAAGCAACTATGAAGTTGAGATAAATTTAAAAAATCACTTCCATGCTATGAAAAATTATCCTAAAGAAAAAATAATATGAAAAAAGATTCTGCTTTAAAGTGTCAAAATTGAGGTATGGATTGTGATAATTTGTGTCATTTTTGCCTATCGCTTATTTCATCTTCATCCAGCATGGGCAGCAATGGATGTTCTTTTAAAGCAGAGTTGACAATTAGGACCATCAACATTACTGGCTATAGTCAAAAGGGACTCACTTAACTAAAAGTGAACATGAAACTCAATGTTATTGGGAGTAAAAATAATATTACTCGAGTGGTAAATAAAAAATAAAATTAAACTTAATTTAGTCACTGTTGGATAGACCTATTCTTGGTGTATTTCCTATTCAGTAGAACAGTTTTCAATTAGAAAAATAATTAGAACCTTTCAAATTACCAAATAAACTCAAGAAAATGTAATAAAATAGCCAAAGTAAAGCAATAATTTTAAATTTCATAAGAAAATTTCAGATCCAGGTGGTTTCACTTAGCTAATTCTATTAAATCTATAATAAAAAACAGTACCCAAAACAACTTCTTGGTTTTCTGGTATTGACTTCTGCAAGAAAAGTTGTAAATATTATGTTAACATCTAGATAAAAAAGATAATGCTTATAATTTTACTGCTCCTTGAATTGAAGGTCTGCATTTTTATACCAAAACACACTGCAACATGAATCATATTAGTTCTTTTTCTCATATTTTGTTTCGTGTGACAAATAAATAAAGCATAACAGTGTGTAAAAGCTGCATTTAATGAGGCATATGCAATGATAAAAGACATTACTTTTTACATTACAGTTGCTTTTTACATTACAATGTTAAAAGGCATTGAAAAATGGAATCAGAAATTTATGTTTTATTGCTAGATAAACTCTAAAGCAACCTTTCACTTAAATATAATGTTTGGTAGTCTTATTTACATTCTGAGAAACAGTTCCTTTATTATATTTTTAACAGTAAGCATTTTCTTCTTGTTGATGCACTTGAAAGACAAAGACAGTTTTAACATTAATTAGCAATTTTTAAGGAATCAAGGTGGGTCTCACTTGGCTGTACTTAAGGCTTATTCTTGGCTCTGTTCTCATGGGTCACTTATTAAGGCCTATTCTTGGCTCTGTTCTCATGGGCCACACAATACTACTCTAGTAGTATTGAGAAAACTGTATTTGGTGCAGGAATAAAAATGGGATTGGCCATAGCAAGGTAAGCACCTTAGTTCTGAACTAAACTGTCTGCCCCTATAAAATTAATAGAAAAATTTGATAAATTCACAGTAAATTTTTATCCATTTTTAAAGCAAATATTTGTTTATAATAATATATCAAAATGTAATATGATCAACCTTATTTTTAGCTCTATAAGACATACATAGTTTTTAAATGAGGAAATTAAAAAAAAAGTAAAAGTCATGTAGCCATCAAATGTCTCAAATGAAAGCTCTATATGGAAGGTGTTAACCTGATTACTCATACTATGTGGTATGTCTGCGCAATTAAGGGGGCATAACACTACACAGATCAAGCCTGGGTGAGTTTTTATAACTCAAAAAGGCTGTGAGGAGGACCAGAAAAGTTCTAAGAACCAATTGCAGGTGCCTAAAATTCACCCTTTTCTATTTATTTAAAAGAACCCAAGGATGGGCGAGATATCAGAGAGAAATCCGTTGACAAAATAATCTGAAAGTGAAGAGCAGTCAGGGAGAATGTGGTTTCCTGCAGCTTCTGATTGGAGTCCTGGGTCAAAGATCATTACTTGAGCCATGTTCACTCAAAGAAGCCGACTTATGTGGGCATTCTATTTGTACGCAGCAGTTCTCTTTTTCTCAAATCTGAATGAATATTGGGGTTGGGGGGAACCTTTAAGAACAAAAAGCAAGGTATTAGGGAGATAGAGAAAAGGTTTTATGTACAACACAGAAAACACACATACACATATAAACAGTTGATTAGTGCCTTCAATAAATAGGCTACAGCTGATTGAAGGGTTGAGGGCTTCACACAAAGTAGCCTTTGGTAGGAGAAGGGCAATGGGCACTGGCATCTGGGATGCTACTCAAGAGTCTTCTTCAGCTTACTTCCCTTCACTGTCCTGTGCTGGTCCTGTGCTGCTTGAAGGAGACTCAGCTGGATGCGGCCAGGGGATGAATCAGCAGAGCCTATATCGATTGGGAACAGAACAGCTGCCTTTCACTACCTAGTACAGTTATATTAGCAGCTTCTGCAAATTTCTTTCAATGATAACAAACGCAATGGTCTCCCCATCTCCAATGCTGCACAAAAACTTCCTGGCATCGTTTCTCTTAATAGCTGTTCAGTAAGCAAAGACAACCTCTTTAGTGTCATTCCCATGAATCCATAACCATTCCGAACAATGAACCACTTCATAGTACCCAAGACTTGGATTGCCAGCACCGGTTTATAGTTTCTGCATAAGACGGATCCAGTACCAGCTCTAGGAAAGTTTTTTAGGTGAGAACTCTTCGCTACTGTATCCTTCACACATTTGCCAGATATCACTAATGCAGTTTCAATCATCCTACCAGTTCCAGTACTGGCAAAGTCTTTTGAGTAGGAACTCTTTCCTACTATAAAAGATAAAAGAACTAGCTCTTCTTGGGACATATGCATGGGAGAATTTTATTATTATTACTATTATTATTATTGTTATTATTGTTATTATTATTATTATTATTTTGGTTTGGGGGCCACACCCTGTGATGCTCAGGGGTTACTCCTGGCTATGCACTCGGAAATCGCTCCTGGCTTGAGGACCATATGAGACGCCAGAGATCTAACCACTGTCTGTCTAGGTCAGCAGCATGCAAGGCAAACTCCCTACTGCTGTGCCACCGCTCAGGCCCTTGCATGGGAACATTTTTTTTTGGGGGGGGGCACACCTGGCGGTGCTCAGGGGTTACTCCTGGCTGTCTGCTCAGAAATCGCTCCTGGCAGGTACGGGGGACCATATGGAACACCGGGATTCGAACCAACCGCCTTTGGTCTTGGACCGGCTGCTAGCAATGCAAACACCGCTGTGCTGTCTCTCCAGGCCCATAGGAACATTTTTTGTTTTGTTTTGTTTTTGTTTTGGGGGCCCACTCGATGATGCTCAGGGGTTACTCCTGGCTGTGTGCTCAGAAATCACTCTTGGCTTGAGAGACCATATGGGATGCCGGGGCATCAAACTGTGGTCTGTCCTAGGTTAGTGCATGCAAGGCAAAAGCCCCACTATGCGCCACCGATATGCTATGTTCAGTTTGCAATGAAAAATGTTGGTAAATACTCCAGAACAGTATAAGGCAATTGATAAATGGGATTATATTCGCCAACACTTCAGTAGTTAGCATGGCTCACGCACGACAAGAAGGGGTTGATATGTGGTTTTCTTATTTACTCAGTTCCCCAGAAAACTTGTTATCCCACATACTGTTTTGATGTCTCTATGTCCCTGTTCAGGTGCCATTCTGTGAGGGCAGTACACATATTTATCGAGTTCATGCCAACAAGAATAGATGGAGCTACATGAGATGCTGCATAGGGACCAAGGGGTTTCTTGGATT
>PVKC010013308.1:0-23041 GCA_004027635.1 Crocidura indochinensis
GAAAACAACCCCATTCACATTAGTGTCACACAAACTCAAATATCTTGGAGTCAACTTGACCAAAGACATGAAGGTCCTATACAAAGAAAACTATCAAACCCTGATTCAAGAAATAATAGAGGATATGTGGAAATGGAAATACATACCCTGCTCATAGAATGGCAGGATTAAAATAGCAATACTACCCAAAGCATTGTACAGATTTAATGTGATCCCTCTAACATTCTTCAAAGAAGTTTGAACTTCTGAAATTCATTTGGAACAATAAACACTCATGAATAGTTAAAGAATTCTTGGGAAAAGGAATATGAGAGGCATTACTTTCAGCTTGCTTGTTAATTTTACACACCTCCCATGTGCACCAGTAGAATCATTGTTCTTTTTTGTATACATGCATATGCACATTAAAATGGGGGAAATCTTATGTATAGAAAGAAGTTCTTTTGTTTTTTGTTTTTTTGGTCCACACCCAGTGACACTCAGGGCTTACTCCTGGCTATGTGCTCAGAAATTGCTCGTGGCTTGGAGGACCATATTGGATGCCAGGGGATCAAACCGTGGTCCATCCTAGGCTAGCACCAGCAAGGCAGATGCCTTATCACTCTGCACCACTGCTCCAGGCCCTAGAAAGAAGTTCTTATCTAGTAGGGATAGAAACTAATAAATTTTATATTGTAAGAGAATCTTTTACTCTGAACATTTGTCATAATGACTTAGTCCTCAGTTGATCAGACATTAACCACCCACCCCCAAATCTTGAATCCCATCTTTGGAACTAGCACAGGTTTCTGCACCATTTCCAGGATTCAAACTTTCATTGGGGAAGGCCCTATTGCCACCGTGGCACTGACTTCCTACAGGGTGAGCTCATACAACACCCTGATGACTAGCAAATAGCAACAACTTGCTTTCAGGGCAGGTTTCCCTGCCTCACCACATAACGATGAGATGAAATCAGAAGATGCTCCATGACACTCTGCTTTGACATAGGATCTGAAACCAAGATCTCTAATTATAGAAGCCTGACTTTGACAATCGTGATTGAGTAGAACTTTTCCTGGGACCATGAAGAAAGACCTTGGGATTAGACAATTAGTACGCCCAGAGTCCGTAGTTGGTCTTATGACAGGATTCTTTATGGGTAGGGGTATGCTGTTTTTTAGACCAAGGTTTTTTTTTTCTAATTTGCCCAATGTTTGCTGTGCCTATGCAGAAAACCAAAACAAAACTGCCACCCCTTTTTAAAAATTTTATATTTATCTTCTAGATAGGGGCTCCCTGCTTTCTTATAGAACCTTATAGAATTACTTTGTTTTACCTCATATTTCTGCATTTTTCATAAAATTTTAATTAAAATTAAAAATTTTTTCATAAAATTTTTTTATAAAATTAAGAAGGAAAAAAAGAGGATGGAGGACAGGGTTCAAGTAGTCTTAGGTGCACTGATGGAGATTAAAAAGAACAGAATGAAATACCCAAACCAAAGTCAACAACAATAGAACCAAAAGACCCAAACTATAACAATCTAAACTTAAAATATGGCCTATTGTTACACAGGGGGTAAAGGTGGAGTTATAGGATTCATGTTATGAATTTTGGTGCAGGGAAGTCAAAATTGGTGATGGTAATGGTCCTTGGTCCCCTAACTTCTGTGTCTGAAATGGATTATTTGTGGGGGACTTGTTGCTGGGGTCTCCTCTAAGAGGACAGAGGAATGAAATTTAATATTTCCCTTTGGAAGTTACTTTTAGACTCTCAGACCACCAGCAAAGGGTTCGACCTCCCCCCACAGTTCTTCAAAGTTGGATGGCAGGCATACAGTGACAGTGAATTAGGGCCATTACCATCACCAGCAGTAGAGCTTTTGCTTTACACCCATCGGATCCTCTGGCATCCCTATGGTTCCCAAGCCAGAAATGATTTCTGACTCCATAGCCAGGGTAACCCTTGAGCATCACTGTGTGTGGCCCCAAAACAAACAAACAAAACAAAACAAAAAAAAAACTCTGCTAACAGATATGGCATAAGTCTTCTTGCTAAAAAAACAAAACAAAACAAAAACAAAACACTGCCCTAGGTTGGCCCAGAATCCTGCCTTTCTCTGTACCAAACAGAAGCTGAATTTTAAGAGAAAGAACAAATGCTCCTGAGCTGCCTTCATACAGAACGTATGAGATAGAAAATGCTCTTTCTTCCTTTTCTCTGTGCTACACTGACAGACACAGTTCCTAGTTGAGTCTTCTTCCTTGCAAGATAACCACCACTGATGATTAATCCTCCATAAACATCTTCTCCTGTTTTCAAAGTGCCAGAAATGCTGAAATAAGGCAAAAATAGAGAAGAAACAAAGAGGAGGAGAGAAGCTAATCTATCTTCATTTATATGTAATAATAAAATATATTAAATATGTGTTATATTATATATTAACTCATATTAATAAATACATATTTATATATTAAAATAAACATTAAACTATGCATTCATATACCATATTAATCACATATAAATTATATATAATATATTCTATGTATTGTATGTGTAAATGATATATTTATTACATGATTAATATATATTAGTAAGATAATTTATTGTATATTATATATAAATATGTTAAGATATATATTTATCTAATTGACACAGTTGGGTTCTCAGCATTCAAAAATAGAAAGCAAGTTTGTTCTGTAGCTCTGATAAAGAATATTCTTAGAAGTAAGTGCCTCTATGTGCTGGAAATGAGAAAGGGGAAGTGTCCCAGATAAAGTTTGGTAAACCATAACTCTTCCTGTTGTCAAGATTTCCACATCATTGCTCATCCTTGGGAAACTTCTCAAAGCAGATTTGACAAACTTTTATAGATAGCACAAAGGGATTTGCTTAATAAGGAAAATTCCAAGAGTGTAAATAAACAATGTAATCTCTTAACCAGCACCTGTGAGCCTCACTGAATAACCCACAGCACTAACATGTGGACATTAGGAGATATTTACTAACAAGAAGAGAGCCTTATTATATTCTTTCCCAACCTTGAGCTTTATAATGGGAGTGAGTGGGCCATGGAGCCAAGGGCTCTGCCTCCATTTAAAGCATATCACTGAGACCAAAGAAATAGTACAGTGGGTTTGGTGCTTGCCTACATGAAATAAACCTGAATTGGATGCCTGGTTCTTACACATGATCCCTTGGGTCCCCTTTAGGAGTGATTTCTGAATGCAAAGTGAAGGTGATTCCAAACTAAGCACTACCAGGTGGCCCAAAAACTAAGAGAAAAAAGGTTTCAGTTGTCACAGACCCCTGAATTTTAGTTCAGGCTCTTTGATGAATTCTTCTACCCCAAGTAAACAGTTGAGACCATTATTTTGCTATGCAATGGATAGGACTAAATGGACAGTTCTTCTATTTGGGGGATAGAGTTGACCAAGGAGCAGATGTTCTAAATGAATGAACACAACTGTGCGCAAATTCCTTATTATGTTAAAGAGGCTTGGAGATATCAAAATAAAGGAGAAAGACTAGGGTTTAGTTCTTTCCATACCACCACATTCCAAGCTGTAATTCTGGAGTGCTTTAATCCTAATCATCATATCTCTTTATATATGTGATAGGGTCAAGTTCGGATAATAATAGAGTTATAAGTGGCATGTTACCTAGTATACATACATAATTTAGTCCACAAAACTCAATACTATCTTAAATAACTTGTGTTAGGGTGCACAGAGATTGAATCCAAATGACCTGGTTTGAAATCTATGTTACTGATCATAGAGCCATTCATTTCCAGTTATTTTTTTTATCTCTCTGTGAGTTTACAGCTTGAATAAATTTTGTATGCATCAGAATTTCCCATGAATTTAAGTTTTAAAAATCAGGATTATGCTGATTCTGCTGAAAATAAAAGATAGTTTGGGAATGATATCCAGAAACAATAAAGATGAGGATTAAAACCAGTCCATGGTCGGAAGCTTGCCACAAAAGAGTGGAGAGTGTAGTTAGAGTAGAGAAAGGCCTAATATGGCAGCGATAGTTGTAACTGGTAACTCTAGACAAGATTTGGGGGCTAAAAAGGGATAAAGTAACATGCATGGCACCCCTTTGTTAACAGTAGTGAAAGCCACAATGTCAAAAAAAAAAATAAGAGTAGGGTCAGAGCGATAGCGCAGTGGTAGGGCATTGGCCTTTCATGCGGCTGATCCAGGATGGACTTGGTTCGATCCCCAGCATCCATATGGTCCCCTGAGCCACGAGCAATTTCTGAGCGCATAGCCAGGAGTAACCCTCATTGAGTGTGACCCAAAATCCAAAAAAAAAAAAATAGAGAGGGGAAGGAGAAATAGAGGTAAAATACCTGCAGCAGAAGCAGGCAGGGGAGGAGGGAGGAGAGGGAAGAGGATGTCAGGGAGGGTGAGAGGGAAACCGAGGACATTGGTGGTGGGAAATTCATACTCATGAAGGCTGTTGTATATTGTTTGACTAAAATTCAATTATGAGCAACTTTATCTTTGGAAAAAAAAACTATATTATGAACAACCCTGTAAAAAATCAGGATTATGTTTGTGATAATAGTTGACTTAATTATTTCAGAGTATTATGTATTACCAGGCTGTCTACTAAAGGAATAAATAGCAAATAGAACTTTACCAAGGGCAATGGTTTTATAAAGGGAAGTCTATATTTTATGCTGATTTTCAATTAGAAGAACTTGTCAGAATGGATTGTGGGAGTCAGATATTACAGTGGATGAAATACTTGCCTTGCACGGTCAGCCCAGGTTGGATATCCAGACCCAAATATATCCCCAGAGTAGTGCTAGGAATAACCCCTAAAGAAATTTACAACAGTGATTTCTAAGCACAAATCCAGGAGTAAGTACTGAGCACAGTTGAGGAAGAAGAAATAATTGTGTTGATATTATCATATAACATAATATATAAAACATCATTATATAAAATAATTATTATATAGCATAACATGTATGTTATATGCTATTATATCTGACCAACTTCTGATAGTAAGAAAAGGTAACAAGGCCAGAGAGATAGTTCACTGGGGGAAGTACATGTTTTGCATGTGGTCAGATACAATATTTTTGTTTGTTTGTTTGTTTTTGGGTCACACCCGGCACAGCTCAGGGGTTACTTCTGGTTCTATGCTCAGAAATCGCTCCTGGCAGGCTCCGGGGACCAATGGGATACCGAGATTCGAACCACCATCCTGCATGCAAGACAAATGCCTTGCCTCCATGTTATCTCTTTGGCCTCAGTAAGTTACAATTTAATCCTCAGCACCAAAAGGTCTCCTACATACAGTCAAGACCACTCCCAATACTTGTGATTATTCCCCAAGTACTGCCTCCCTCCAAATTTGTTATTTGGAATTACAAATCCACCCTCCAAAAATATTCTTCACAAGGAAATTGAAGATTTGGATGGTACTGGAGTTCAACATGATAAAACTTGGTATGAGAGGCTTGGTATGTAAAATTTGGTATGTAACAGCATGAGGCTTAAATAGAAAGAAGCACCTCTGAATGAGTGGCCTAGACAAATATCTGCTAGCAAAAACCCTTCCATGTCATAATGAACTGATATCTTCTGTCCTGTGCCTGTGCCTGTATCTTCTGGCTGTTCCTTTGGTAGAGTCCTTAGATAATTAATAATATAGGAGAAGAGAACTCAAGCAGAATAATTGAAAACATAATTGGAAAAATAAGAAACTAACATTTGTATTTTACACTGGAGAAACAAATTGTTAAATGCATATTTTTATTAGCTCTATAGTATAGAAAAACTATAGAAAATAGAGTGTCTTTATGGTTTTCTCAAGTATTCATACACAGAGAGGAAACCTAGTTTTTACCAGCTACAGCAAAATGAGTCTACTAACAGTTTAAAAACTCCTTTGAGAATTTACACATCTCAACGAAATTCTCTGAAATTCAATTGTTATATGCCTATGTATAGAGAAACAAACCCCATAATCTGAGCTACTGTATCATATCACAATTTGTCTCATACTTATTGAAAATAAACAAAATTTTGAGTAAAAGTCAAGTCATTCTGTAGGAGAAGATCAAATGTTGAGCAAGATTTAGGGCAAAAGATTGAGAAAATAGTGTCATAATTACTGTGTCCATCTAAAGCCCTAACTGGCTAATGCACATGTTATCCTGTCCTCCAGGATATGTTCTGGATCATTGACATTAACATATTCCAAAACAAGTCAAAACATTTTGTTTAAATTCTAGGAATTATAATTACACATACTTCATGATTCTACGGTCAAAGAAATTTCAGCCACAGATAAATTTCTCAACTGGCTAAAGAAAGGGCAGACCATTAGGAGCATGTTTTTAAAAACCTCATTTAAAATGACACTGTCCTATCTAGTAAGATTTTTAGTTTCACCAGAAGTGTAGAAGATACACCCTAATAAACTATCAAGACAAAGGGATAAAAATATTGTTCACCCTCCATGAATTATAAACCTCAAAGATAAGGGTAATTGAACTGGGGTTCTGTGTCATAGAACAACCCTTGTCTATTGAACACTAGTGCTGGGTGAGCAATTTGTCAGAGCAATTTGGAGCCTGCAGTCTTCCGGGTAGAATCATTGGTTAAAGAATAGTTATCTTCAGGAAATGCCTTAGGAGAGTTTTGGGGATTGAACATGGGAGATAAAGAAGCTTAGGGAGCATAAGGTCTACTTGAATTTTTTTTTCCAGAAGATTTTTCAAAAATATCCTGACTTATGTCTGAATCTGTCTTTCTTAAGGTGAAACTTTTAAGATATGTAGAATAGCTTTAAATGAAATAATGCTCAAAATTGAATTGAAACTGTTATTGCTGTTGGTGCGTTGCTCCAACAAATAGTGAATTTTCTGGGTGTATGTCTTTTGAAAGGCAATCTTTAACACTGTTTAGTTACAAAGAATATATTAAACAACGATATTTATCAGTGATATAAAATAAATAGTACTAGTAGAGATCAATTTTCTTATATTAGCTGAAGGACATAATATATGCTTATTTTAATTTGGGACGGGGTCTGGTGAGGGGGGAACTTAAATGCATATATGAGCTTTCAGTTCAAGATGAAGAGGAAACACATGGGTTGTCCCACTTTCTGGGGACTTGAAAAACTATAGATTTGGTAAATTTCTAGAAAATGGAAAGCAGATGGGTCATACTAACAGATAACAGAGTACAGGAAACTAGAGAACAATGCATTGAGAGTAGAAATGGAAGAGGAAAGATAAAGAAATTGGGAGGGAAAGAAAAAAAAGGAAACATTTTTCCAATAGAGCAGCTGCTTTTCTGCCCTAGTGACTCTCTTGGCCCCTGGCTGTGAAGATTAATGGAGAACACCAACACCTAACCCCCACCAAAAACTAGAGTGGAAGCTTTGGTGGTAGTTTTGGTGAGTTTTAGAGATAGAGGTATAAAAACTCTATAATTCTATAAAAAATTAATGATAAATAAGATTCTAATAAATAAATAATAAATGAATAATTATAGATAAATAAAAATGAATAAAATGTGTGTTTATACATATGTATTGATATAGCAACATAAAATTTATTCAAATTTATTCTGGTCACACTATGATGATACCTTCCTTGACAAAAAATTAGACTTGGAAGTATAAAGATTCATAGATGAAAATTCATTGATTTAGGAACCCTGAAGTCAGGTTTTCTAATTGCAAATTAGAATATGTCAACTCAGATATGTTATCTAGTCTAAAAATGATCAGAAGCGTCACTCAATCTTAGGGACAAAATATTTTTTTCTCAGACCTAGCAACCTCTTCTTTGGCAATAATAACCTTATTAGCTACATTCTGCCTTCATAGCATGCATCACTGCTAAAATAATTTTGTTTATATCTTTGTATTCATCTGTACTATTTACTCTGTTAGAATGAAAATATTACCAGATCAGGAACCTTATCCATCTAATTTACTAGAGTCTTTCTCATAGCTATATATTTAGTAGGTTATCTGTAGGATGTAAAAGGATGGACTGAAAGAAAATGAAATGGGTTAGAATAAAGGGCTGGAAAATATATTGATTATCTGAAGTGACAGTCAAATGTTTAATATGATCTAGTCCACATACCATCAGATTAAAAAAGATCCCTCCATTGAAGGACTAAGGGACCTTTTCTTGCCAAACGAATAACAGTTTAGTGCATCTAGGGCATAGTCTGGAAGATCTTGCAGTATTGGAGATCTGGAGTATTGGAGACCTGGAGATCTTTGGGGTACTCCACAGTGTGTGCATCTAAAGAAAAATCTGCTGGCTAACACAGGCATATCTGCACAATAGTAATAAAGATCTCTAATCTAGACAGGTACATTACATGAGTCATTTTTTGAGTGTTCAGACCTATTGTTTTAGTGCAACCTATCTTATAATTCTATCGTTAGGTCTCATAGCAGTGTATATATGTCTATGTAATGAAAGGATTGAAGAGATGAATGTTCTTTACTTTACTGAAGTCATTTAATAAAAAGCAATGAGATCACTTACACCTATGACATGTGGAAGAACTCTTAATTTCCCATTTCTTCCACGCCCTTTTCTCTGAAGTCAGTGAGGTTCTTCTTCTGCTTGGCACCAAAGAGCTGTCCTCTCTCTCATTTCCCAATGTTTCTCTTCTCAGCCAAGATAATCTTTCCCAGAAAAAGTCATTTTGGAGAAAAAGAAATCTCCAGAAATAGGGGGAGGGATGCATGTTAGGCTAGTTGTAGGGGGAAAATCCCATGGTGGGGGAACCCTGGCAGCACTTAGTTAAATGAATTCCACATTTGGATAAGAACCAGCATCTGACACACACATGAGAAGATTAGGAGAGAATGTGCACTGGATAATTCACCAAAACCAAAAAAGAATTTTAAAATAATCAGACTTTGGAGAAAATGCTAGTTGAACAGAACAGAACAATTTATTTTTCATACAAAATATCTGTTGACCTCAAATGACAAGTTAGCTACTAACCAAAATAATGGGCATTATAAAATATCACAGAAAAATCAAGAAAGTTTGTCAATGAAAACCAATTTTAAGAGAAAAAATGGTTTATTTCTTTAAATTTCCCTGTTAAAAAACGATCCTTTAGAAAATCTAGCAAAGGGGCCCGGGAGATAGCATGGAGGTAAGGCATTTGCCTTTCATGCAAAAGGTCATCGGTTTGAATCCCGGTGCCCCATATGGTCCCCCGTGCCTGCCAAGAGCAATTTCTGAGCATGGAGCCAGGAGTAACCCCTGAGCACTGCCGGGTGTGACCCAAAAACCATAAAAAAAAAAAAAGAAAATCTAGCAAGAATGAATGAGAAATATTTCTAACTCAAATTCTTAGATCCAATTGCTTCTAGAATGCATACAAATAGATGTTATCATTGTCTTGTTTCTTAGAAATCTCTTTCCTTATCCACATTAACATTAAAATATCCATCCATGCAATGATCAAAAGATTAAAACCAAATATACACTGGATGTTAATTAACCAAGTAGTGATTTTAAAAAAGAAAAAAACAAAACAAAACAGCAGCATTATCCCAGAAAGGCTGATAGTACATCTAAATCTTCCTGCTGCCACAAGATTGTTAAACACTTTTAAATACAAAAATAACCATTGAAAAAAGCATTCTGATGAATGGATGCAAGTCTTTCAGGAAATAGGCAACTTGAAAAATGCTCTTTATTTTGCTGATATTTAAAATCAGAGAAGTCCCCAAATCCTCTCCCACCAAAATTTTAGCAACTTTATTGGCTATATTTCAAACCAGTATCATTATAGAATAGGCAGAATCCCAGCATTCCTATCTTCATTTTATAAACTGCAAAGAAAAGAATGCCCGAAGAACCAAAATAATAAACAATTTGATAAACGCTGGAAGACACTGCACTGGATTTCCTAAAGGCTATATTTTAATCTGTTCCTAAACTTTGGTCTGATTTATTAAAAACTTCGTTCTATGAGATCATTTTATTTTGTCTAAAATCAAAAGGTTATTATCATGGTAGATCCCTGTGCCTTGATCTTTAGGGAAGACCAGACTAGTATTCTAGGCTTAGTGTTTAATTAATAACCCAATAATTATCAGTGTTAACAATAGAAACATACCTCAAATGTATTTATGAAGAATAAAAGGGTTTTGGGAGCACAAGCTGCCCTGATTATGGGTACTAATATAAAGTATCATAGCTCAATGCATGATCTGAGATGACTCACTGTTTTATAAAATCCTAAGCTGAGTCACTTTATTATTATATCAAGAAAGTTGAAATGAGAGACCCAACTGGCTTTCTTCCTTCTTACTAGCCTGAAGCAAAAACTAGAAACACTAAACTAGAAAAAAATGGTTTGATGGTGCTTGAACAGCTCTTTCAAATAGATCTTAAATCAAAACCAGCACAAAATCTCTGCTGCAGCACTTATTTTAATTACAGAGAGGGCCAGTAATTTATTTTGAGAATGAATTTATTATAGAATTAAAAAAGACAAGTATTGCTAATCTCTAATTACAAATATTTAAGGTATTTTAGTGATAAAATGTCAGTTTATTGCTATGACAGTTGGAACAAAGCTTGTGACCAAGATTAGATTATAGAATGGCAAAATTAAATGTTGAGTTAAAACTAAGGACACACTAAAGTCTGAAATGAAGGCCTCAGAACTATCTCCCTGGGTCTGGGAGATAGTACAGTGGGTAAGGTGCTTGCTGTGCACTTGACTGACCCAAGTTTGGTCCCCTGCACCCCCTTAGGCTTCCCAACCACCAACCACAAGTGATCCCAGAGTACAAAGACAAAACTCTGCACCTCATCAGATGTATCAACCATCCCTTCCCTAAAAACAAAAACAAAAACAAAACGCTAGTGGCCTAGTGGTCCTAACAGAGAAAGCAGATGCATATCACAATCAGGAATGCAAACTGGTGGCATAAGAACCAGGTGTCAAAACCCAGGTCCAGCCATCTTTGACTAACAAGAACAAACAAGAGTAACAAGACAAGTACAGATCAAAGAAACAGATGTGTGGAGCAGGCCATGTGAAAGAAATTCAAGAACTGAGCTCTTGACACTTCTCATATCCTGGTTCTAATAATTTTTAAGGTCAACTGCAAATCTGCCACTGAATTGCTTTTGATAGTTCTATATTCTTAAATTAAACTCCCTCTCTCCTTTTCTTTGTTTAAGTCAACTCAAGTTGTTTCCTGTTATTTGTAACCAAAGAATTTTAATCAGCATAGCATATGCACATTATGAAGATCTTAAAGCACGTTGCCAAGTTGTGCTTCAGAAAGCTCTTACACTTCATTTACCCAACAACGAAGTCTTGTTTTTTTTCTATTTTGTTAGCTCTGGGTATTTTTATTCTTTCAACTCATTACAAATTCTCTCTTATATTCTAATGGATGACATACTCAGAAATAGCTTTGCAGACAATGTTTTTGCCACAGAAATAAAGAAGGAATGAATATCAGGAAGATCTTTAAGACATAGGGAACAGGGACTCCTATTGATATAGATTTGTATTATCATCTATTGGGGAAATAATAAAGTCATTTGTAACTAAATATAGGCTAGTAAGTTCATATTAAGCAAGGGAATCATTAAATGAATGGACAGAGGGTGGGTGTCTACAGTATCATAATCTAGTAGGGATGAAATCAGAGGATACCCCTTGAATCTAAAGGGAGTAACCAACCTATAAAATTTTTTTCTTTTCATGCTCCCAATGATGTCCTCCTATGGTCTGAAGTTGAAGGACAAGATCACACAACTAAAATAAAGTTCAATACTTTAATTCATCTGACAAAAAGACCCCCACACTGGCCAGCCAGGGCCATCTCCTAAGGGAGATGAACTCCACTTAAGGTCATGAGGACAATTATAGATATAGGATTATATAGGGAAATTTATATATATAACTATATATAATTTGTATGTAAATGTATATGATTTATATACAAATATATATAAATATCACATATTTATATATGTATAAATTATATAATGATAGAGTGAAGAGAGAGAGAGGGGGGGGGGAAATTCCAGGTTGTAAAGACCACCTATGTGATTCTTAAGAAATGATGTCTCTTTCTGCTCAGAACCTAAGAAGTCAGCCATGTGGCCTTTACAAAATGACATTCCTCCTTGTTCAGAACTCTTGTTCCAAGAGTCCATAAAGATTCCATCAAATGAATACCAAATCCACCATATTAATTAAATAATTACAAATAAAACAAGAGATGTAAGCATTAGAAAGGAGAAAACACTTGTCCTCTGTTTGGGGGCAACTCCTGGTAGTGGTTAGAACTTATGATAGGCTCTGTTTTCAGGGATCACTCCTGATTTGCTCATGGGACTATATATAGTGTCAGGGACTGAAGTTGGATTGGTTCTGTGCAAGGCAAGTGCACTACTGTTTTGCTATTGTTCCATATATATGCCTGTCATTTTTATAGACAAAAACTGACTATATTTATTGATAGCCTACAAGTAATGAAAATTATAAGAAGTAATGAGAGAGTTCAGGGAGATAGAGTTCAAAATGTATAATGTATATACTCTATGTAAACATTTCACTTATACCACACATATAACAAAAAAATATTTTTCTTGGGGCCGAAGTGGTGGCACTAAGCTGTAAGGCGTCTGCATTTGGCGAGCTAGCCTAGGACAGACTGCAGTTCAATCTCCCAGCATCCCATATGGTTCCCCTAAGCCAGGAGTTATGTCTGAGCTCATAGCCAGGAGTAACCCCTGAGCATCACTAGGTATGGCCAAAAAAACAAAAAAATTTTTTTTCTTAAAAAAAAAAAAAAATATATATATATATATATATAAGGCATCTGGAAAGTGGCATTAAATATATATATATATATATATAAGATCTATGCATAAAACCAAATTCCTAATTCTATATATGGAAATAAAGACTACTTACATAGGGTGACATATTTTTGAAATGAGATTATTCAATTTGTAAATATAAGTTATCTCCTGAATTAAAATTCAGAGAAGCTACTTTTAGAACTTGACAAAAATATTCATATTGAAGAAAGGCCCATGAAGTTTATAAAATGATGGATTAAGAGGAAGGTTTTCCACACATATTAAAAATTACCATAAGCCTATAGTAACTAGAAAAGTGTGGTATTGGCAAAAGAGCCCACAGGAAAAAATTAAATATAAAGAACAGACTGATATATAAGTATTGGGTATGTTAGAGGTTACATTTCAAATGGTGAGAACAGAATGGCTAATATTTAGGAAAATAAAGTTAAAAATATTATGCATGTTAATTCCAGTTGCAAAAAGCAGCATTAGTCTTGCTAGTTTAAGCAGAAAGAGGATTTATTGCATAGTAGTAAATGACTTACAGAATCACTAAGAACACTGACAAAAAAAAAAGACGTTCAGCCATATTTCCAGGGATAACTTCCAAAACCACATGGCAGTTCTGAGCTAAGAAAGCTAGTGCCAAATTGCTAAACTTATTTCACAGGTGTCAGATATATATTGCTAAACTTATTTCACAGGTGCCTTATATATTATATATGGTATATATTATATTGCCTCTTCTAGTTTCTATATCTTTGAAATGAAAGACAAACACTTCACCTTTCTCCCCATTCAAATGACTTGCAAAGTACAATTTACTTACAAAGTAAGTTGCAGCTTAATAAATCACAAAGATCTTACTTGCAAAGTACAAAGAAAAAAAGCTATCTTGCAAAATTTCACCAAATCATATAAACCCTAGTTGCACAGATGTGTGAAAACTGCAGGTGTTAGCTTTCCAAAGCAAGGAGAGAAACAATGGAGAGCAGATCAATTCAAACGAACCAAAACAACTCCCCAGAAAGTTTACCTAGAGACAAATAAGAAAGCAAACAAACAAAAAAAAACATATTTATATCATGACACTAGCCCTATGTAAGAACTTGAGGGAATTAATATTGCACTACACAAATGAGGAAAGAATGAAATTTTCCCAAGTTTATGAAGCTAGAAAACAGTGGAAATAGACTCATTCAGGCACTCTAATATTAGACCATATTCTTTATGTGTGTGTTTGGGGGAAGGATTCATACCCGGAGGCACTCAGGTGTTACTCCTTGCTCTGCACTCAGAAGTCGCTCCTGGCAGGCTTGGGGGATCATATGGGATGCTGGGAATCGAATCTGAGTCCATCTGAGGTGGGCCACGTGCAAGACAAATGCTCTACCGCTGTGCTATGGTTCTGGCCCTGTATGTATTTTTATTACTTTATCAGAATTTCAGGGATATAATCTATGTCAAACATAGCAAAGTTCAAAGTTCTTTGTCATTCTACGCTTCAAAAGTGGTTTTACCTTTTTTCCCAACCTCATTCTTTCTACCTTATATAACTAGTATAGTTTTCACCAAGTCTAGGAGTTAAGTTTGGGTGTATTTTCCAGTTTGTTTAATCATCGTCCACATTTATGTGAAATCACTCAATAACTGCCTTTCAATTTCTGACTATGTTAAATGGTTACTATAACCACCTGAAACTCATTTGTTTGTTTCAAATGGCACAATTTTAACTTTTTAAATGAAAGAGTATTCTGAGTATATATAACACAAATTCCTTATTCAGTCATGTGCTGATTGACATTTATATTTAATGTTTTCATTATTGTGAATAATGTTTCTATAAATGTGGGGTACAACTATTGTTTTAAAATGGTGTCTGGAGTTGTATTGCTAGATAATATTACTCTATTATTGTTGTATTGTTCCTGTATTGCTAGATAATAATAAGTATTGCTAAATAATATAGAATTGTATTGCTAGATAAAACAACTCATTTTTTTATTTTTAGGGAGTATTTATATGGATTTCCATAAATGTTGTATCAAATCATATTGCTAGCAATAGCATAAAAAGTAGAATACACCATATAGTCCCCCAAGCCAGGAGCAATTTCTGGGCACATAGCCAGGAGTAACCTCTGATCATCACAAGGTGTGGCCCAAAAAGCAAAAAAAGAAAAAAAGTATAATACATTTTCATAAGTTGTATATTATGACCCTATCATCATATATTACAACAATAAATAATCAGGGATTAACAGAAATTATTCCAGAAACAAAAGAATAGTTCTATGTAAGCATAGTAATTTTACATAGCATATATTTATAATTTTTTTTTTTTGGTTTTTGGGCCACACCCAGTGACGCTCAGGGGTTACTCCTGGCTACTCGCTCAGAAGTCGCTCCTGGCAGGCACGGGGGACCATATGGGAATGGGGGGAACAAACCGTGGTCCGTCCTAGGCAAGGCAGTAGGCACCTTACCTCCTGCGTCACCTCCCGGCTCCCAATTTTTAAAGCATATGTCAAGAAGCATTTGATATACTTTAACTATTTGGGGGTGGTGGGAAATGATGGATTAAAACAATATTTTAGGACTGAAAAAATAGTACTCAGCTTAAGGTGCTTGCTTTGCATGCAGCTGACCCTGATTCAAATCCCAGCACTACATTGGTATCCCAAGCATCAAAAAGAGTTATCTTTGAGCTCAGAGTCAAGAGTAAGTCCTGAGCAAATTCAAGTGTTATCCCAAAACAAAATAAAAATAGAAGGAAGCTTACACACCTATGTCAAACAGATATAATACCAAATGGTGACATAAGAGACAGAAAATAAAACATTTGCTTTAAGCCAATTAATAAAAAGGTTTTCTTTAAAAAGTGTGATATCGCGAAAAATTGTTATTCCTCCAAATTGGATTACACAAAGAGGAAAAGAAAGAAAACACATTTCAAATGATTTTCACTAATTCAGTATTTCAGCAATCTAAGAATCTGAATGAAAAACTGGAAAATAAAATAAGACAAGTGGGCGTGAGGTGGATGGGAGTAGGGGTTAGAGGTCAAACGGGTCGTAGAGGAGGCACAGTTCTATGAACGGGGAATTTATAAAGTCCTACTAGAACTCCCAAGAATGCATACTAGTTAAAATTCTTTACATTCTTGTTTCTTTTCTATTCACCCTGTAAAAATGCTTGCAACCACAATGTTGGACAGATAGTTTATTTTTGTGTGTCAGTATTTTAACTGAAAGGCAGAAGGGAGAATTTTACAGAGGTTAGGATGATTTGACATTTTGTTAGTTTTAAGAGTTATTTTCCACAAAAGGAAGAACTTTCAGAAAGAGAGAGTAGAAAATCTGAGAGGTAATATTAAATATTCCTTTCTCCATTGGTAAAATTATCAATTCCTCCACTTGTGCAGAATAAATAAAAAGAATGCCAAAGTCCTTTGATGACTTGTGGCCCTGAGGAAGTCAAAGTGATAATGTCATGAAGTATATTGTAGATTCCTGGGATCATCAGGGGCCAGGATGAAGGGAATATTCAGTTTTCAAATTCAGAAGCCCGAATTGTTGCTGTTCAGCTAGTTCTAAAATTAGGATACCCTAAGTTAGAGTTTTGATCTAAAGAACTTCCTGGAGTTTTGTTTTCCAAGTTGTTATTTATGCTTCTTTTCCATTCTTCACTCCCACAAGAGCTTTGGCGATAAGATGTCAGTGTTTTTTTTGTTTTTTTGTTTTTTGGTTTTTGGGTCACACCCGGCAGTGCTCAGGAGTTACTCCTGGCTCCATGCTCAGAAATTGCTCCTGGCAGGTACGGGGGACCATATGGGGCACCGAGATTCGAACCGATGACCTTTTGCATGAAAGGCAAACGCCTTACCTCCATACTATCTCCCGGGCCCCAAGATGTCAATGTTTTAACTAATTTTAAGAAATAGATTTGTAGCATATCAAATAAAACTTGACTTAGAAGGTAGATTCTTGGTTTGAGTCACAAATTATCCATTTGAATATTATATGCAATCTTAGCTGAGCTGTTTAACCCTTCACTTACTTAAAATCAACCTCATCAACTCAACAATAATAAATAGATTTTCAAGTCCAGCATAGCCCCTAACAAAAATCTCTAACCCTCTCCATGATTTTCATCCCTGTTTATCACCATTCTGACTTTTCTCCACTGTACGGTAATTTTCTTTTTCCTTTTTAATATCTTTAAGCACCTTGATTACGGACATGATTGTAGTTGAGTTTCAGTCATGTAGAGAACACCTGCCTTTACCAGTGCAACATTCTCATCACCAATGCCCCAAAACTCCCTCCTCCCCATGCCTGTATTTGAGACAGGCTTTCTACTTGCCTCATTCATTCACATTGTTATGATAGTTGCCAGTGTAGTTATTTCTCTAACTGCACTCACTACTCTTTGTGGTGAGCTTCATATCGTGAGCTGGACCATCTAGTCCTCTTCTCTATTGTCTCTGAGAATTATTACAATAATGTCTTTTATTTTACTTAAAACCCATAGATAAATGAGACTATTCTGTGTCTATCTCCCTCCTGACTTATTTCACTCAGCATAATAGATTCCATGTACATCCATGTATAGGAAAATTTGATGACTTCATCTCTCCTGATGGCTGCATAATATTCCATTGTGTGTATGTACAATAGTTTCTTTAGCCATTCATATGTTGAAGGGCATCTGGGTTGTTCCCAGAGTCTGGCTATTGTAAATAGTGCTGCAATGAATATAGGTATGAGGAAGGGATTTTTGAATTGTTTTGTGTTCCTAGGGCATATCTCTACAGGTAATTTTCTTTACCTTAAACTCACTGTGAGTTTAAGGTCTTATTTTAGTATTCAGTTATTTCCTACTTCTGTTAATCATGTTAGCATCATTTTTCCTAAGGAAACTCACTGCAGCTATAGATTTAAGCATTCCACCTTTATCCTGAGACTCCGAATTAAAATTTAAACAATTCCATTGGAACAAATTAATGAGGTTAAAACACAATAAGGCCCAGCATGAACTAAACAAACCTCTCCCTCCATTCTCCAACTAAATCAGAAAATGAGCACCTTGGATGAAGCTGAGCTCCCTGGTCTTCCTATGATAGAGGTAGGGAATCAGATATTCCTGTGACAAAGTTTGGAGAGGCAACCTAGAAAAGAATTCTGAACTCTTGTGAGAAATAATTAGCAAAAGAGGGGTTGGAGTGATAGCATAGTGGTAGGGCATTTGCCTTGCACGCCGCTGATGTAGGATGACCTGGATTTGATTCTTCGCATCCTGTATGGTCCCTCAAGCCTGCCAGGAGCAATTTCTGAGGGCAGAGTCATGAGTAACCACTGAGCATCTCCAGGTGTGCCCAAAAACTAAAAGAAAAAAAATAAAAGAATTAGCAAAAGGACATGGGCAGCAAGGCTAAAAATGGTGACTGTCATGAATTTGGGATTTATGTGAACCTGGTTCAGAGAATGCCACATTCAAAGAAGCAGAAACAGAACAGCCTAAAGTAATTATTAAAAATATTTAAAATAAAAAACATGCAATTCAAACACAATTCAAAACTTTTGTTTTCCCAGTTTTACTTTGCCAGTCTATTTCTTTCATGTTCCCTCTTCTTCCCTTTTCATACTACCATCTTTGATTTTAAAAAAAAGCCTTTGTGCCTTTTCACTATTTCTTTTTTTTTTAATTTTTATTGTGGTCAAAGTGAATTACAAATCCTTCACTGAATATTTAAGGCACATAGTGGCAATGAATGAGGGGCATTCCCACCACCAGTGTTGTCCTCCCTCCACCCTTATTCCCAGGATGCATACCACATCTCCCTCCTTTACCCAGAGACCTGATGTCAGAAGAATGGCCATTTTTGAAAAAAAAAATTTGAGTTATGCCACTAACAGACAGCATCTAACGTCAAATTTCTAGAGTCTACTAAATAAACCTCAAAACACACAATCACAGACAATTTCATTCTTCCATGATGTGTCTTTTGACCCAAATATCTTATTTTCCCTTAGTCTTTCAGAGAACCCTTTTTCAATTCCTACGAAAGACCATCCCCCTCTTCATGAATTCTTCCTCCTAGACAAAAGAGAAGAAAATGTTTTATATTCTTTTGGCTTCTATGACTAGATCACATCTACTATAGATGAGTATAAACTGTTTACCATCTCTGAAGTCCCACAAATTACACAATACCTGGCATATAGCAAGTGTGTAAGAATATGCTTAAAGAGGGGCTGGAGTGATAGTACAGTGGTAGTGCCTTTACACAGCTTATCCTGGACAGACTCTGGTTTGATTTCTGACATCTCACATGATCCCCTGAGCCTTCCAGGAGCAATATCTGAGCACAGAGCCAGGAGTAACCCCTGAACACTACCAGGTGTGACCCAAACCTCTCCCCAAAAGAATAAGCTTTAGCATTTGATAGACAAAGTTCAATTATATTCTGTTATATTTCTATAGGTACATGTTGTGCATACTTATTCTGAACACTTGTTAAAAGGAAAAAACTGCCTAAGGAAGAGAGGCAGTCTTGGGGGAGTGGAAAATCCAGAAGGGAACTGGGGACATTGGTAGTAGGAAATGTGTACTGGTGAAGAGATGGATGTTAAAGCATTGTATGACTAAAAATTATTGGTGAACAACTTTCTAATTGTGTCTCGTGGTGATTCAATCAAAAACACACACACACACAAGTATATTCTTGCAACATGTTATCTGGCCACCTTCTGTAGATTACCTAATCTACCTCAATTATGTATCCAAAATCCTCTTTATTCTGCTCTGAGTTTTTCTTTAGGCACTCCCTACACAAAGTACTTTATTTATATTTAGTATCAAATCATAATAAGCTCCACTAAAATAAAAGGGGCCATCAGATATAGTACAGTCAGTAAGGTGCCTGCCTCAGAAATAGCTGACTCAAGTCAGCTATAATGTCCTTGAGTACCATCAGGAATGATCCCTGAATGCAAACTAAGTATTGCTGGGTGTGACCCCAAAACAATAACACAATTTACAAAATGCATGTTCAGTGCAATATGAAAGACTATAAGGATACAAAAACATATGAGTGTAGGGTGTTTAGATAAGGACATATCAGAGAAAAAGAATGAGATTTTAAAGGAAAGATAAATTTATAAAATTAAAAACTTGTAATAGCAATCATAAGTAGTAGAATGAACACTGTAATTTTTTTTTAATGAGAAAAATCACCCCAAGAATTTGCTCACCATCCAGTAAACATTATTTAAGCATCTCCTCTGTTCTCTGTTCAGGCTCACATACTTTATGTTGTTTGTTTTTATGGCCTGATGCCAGCTGTGCTTAGTGGCTAATCCCTGCTTAGTGCTTGGAGGTTGTTCCTGGCAGTGCTCCAAGGGAGCAGGCAGTACTGGTAATTGAACCCATGGCCTCACACATACATGGGAAGATCTCCCATGGAGTCACATCTCTGGCCCTAAGCTCACATTTAGACAGAAGGGATTCAAGAAGATACAAAATAAATCGGGGGCCCAGGGCGATAGTACAGTGGGCATTTGATTGTGCACAATTGACCCAGGCTCTATTCCTGGTACTACATCTGGTTCCCTAAACCCAACAAGAGTAATTCCTGAACACAGGGACAGATCTAAGCACTGAGTATCACTGGGCATGGCCCAAAGCAAACAAAAGAAATGGAAACAAAGAAAAACAAATTCTTTCTCTTTTGAAACATCTACTCTGGGGCCCGGGAGATAGCATGGAGGTAAGGCGTTTGCCTTTCATGCAAAATGTCATCGGTTCGAATCCCGGTGCCCCATATGGTCCCCCGTGCCTGCCAGGAGCAATTTCTGAGCATGGAGCCAGGAGTAACCCCTGAGCACTGCCGGGTGTGACCACCCCCCCAAAAAAAACCAAAACCAAAACCAAAAACAAACACATCTACTCCACCAGGAATTGTTATATAATTTAGAGCAAACGAGACATTGTGGTAAATAAGAGGAATGTCAGCAATATGAGATATAGATGATCTAATGCTTGTCAAAGGTCTTCCAAAAAATTAGCTTGCTCATTAAAATATAATAGGAGAAAACTGTTCTGAACTAAGTGAAGTTTGCATCTCCTAATCCTGAAAAATGGTGAAAAAGTATTCAGTTTTAAAATTGTAAAGTATGTCTTAAAGCCTTTCTAAAGAGTAAGGATAGTGAGTTATATAATGAAGATTTGAGTCAGTAGAAAGATAATTTTCAACCCGAATGTTCCTTAAAAATAAACTCAAAAAGCGTATTTATTTAGACATATCTAGGCACCCTCAAGGAAAACTGGCAGATCATTTGTTCTCCTAAATTTTTATAAGAAAAGTAGAAAACAAAACATTATAAAATGTATGCAGAAGTCAATGAAAAATAGTATTTTGCACAAAACATTTAGAGAATGTTAGTTATTCTCACATTTAAAAGAGACATTTGAGAGAAAGAGACTTAGAGACTCCTAATTACTAAATTCCAAATAAAGATTAAATCTTGCATGATGATAATGTACCAGACAGGCAACATTTATCACTCTTGAAACACTCACTGCTAGAGACAATTGAGCAATATTCAAAAATTTCTTAAGGAAAAGACTATTACCCAAGACTACATACTCAGCCAAAAGAACATTCACGTGAGAGAAAAAAATGAAACATATTTTCACACATTCACAAAGTATGCTTTCTGGAAGAAAAAGTTATTCATGGAAGCCAAAAAAATAAATTCAGCATAAGACTAAAGAAAGAGGGAGATGTGTTATATATTTTTAAAGTTCAAAGAGCTATATAACCAACTAAGAAGAGCTTTCTAGAGACCTATAAACATAATATTATTAAAGATTCTTCCGGGGGCCGGGCAGTGGCGCTGGAGGTAAGGTGCCTGCCTTGCCTTGTGCTAACCTAGGACGGACCTCGGTTCGATCCCCCGGTTCCCCATATAGTCCCCCGTGCCTGCCAGGAGCAGCTTCTGAGCGAATAGCCAGGAGTAACCCCTGAGCGTCACCGGGTGTGGCCCAAAAAAAAAAAAAAGATTCTTCCAAGAGAAATTGTAATGTAAAGAATATTCTGAAAAGAAATATGAGTATCTTTAAATATATGAGGAATTTTGGAGAGGATAAGAAGAAAGTAAAAGTGGTAAACTTCCAAACTTGAAAAGTGAACGCAAATACCTATTGTTCTTATTCGTAGAGGTTGAAATATTTTTGAAAATGCTTTTTAAATTTTGAAAAAATTAAAAAATTAATTTCAAGAGAGCAAAGTAGGGCAAAAAACAATAAGAATACATTTATGTACAAGAAAAAGAGAACCTGTTAAATAACCCTGATATACAACTCCACATAGAACGAATAATTAAGCACAGTCAAGGTCTTTTCTGTCTATATATTATATTTACAGGCATTACAGAATTGATACTTCAAAACTGGCCATAAATGATCATAAGTTTGTACATACTAACATTTAGAGAAATATTAATTCAAACAGAATTTTATTTTAGCTAATTCCATTAAATGATAATCTAAAATATCATTCTATCCAGTGACTAAAATGTTCAACAGTATAAGTTTATTTTGACCAAGATCACAACTTTAATAAAAGATCATTTCAAAACAATCTTAATTTTATACCTGATGTTGAAGAGAAAATTTTTACAGTCAACTAATTGTACTAACTGCATAATTTAGTAGAAAAAGTACATCTACATATGAATATATATAAACAGTAAAATACTAATACTTTTCAAGTTTGAGGTAATTTGAAAAACTCTAAATTTTAAGTAGAGCAGGGGCTGGAGTGGTGGTGCAAGCAGAAGGGTGTTTGCCTTGCATGGGCTGACTAGGATGAATGGCAGTTTGATCCCCTGACATCCCATATGGTCTCCCAAGCCAGGAGCGATTTCTGAGCACATAGTTAGGAGTAATCCCTGAGCGTCACCAGGTGTGGCCTAAAAACCAAAAAAAAAAAAAAATACGGTAACACCCCTTGTCATATATAAAATAGTTTTTCACATAGTAATAAAAATCAATATTATATTATAGTAAATTGTTAAATAATTGAGATCAGCAGGCTATATTTTCTTATTTTTCTCATATGTACACACATGTATAATATACAAATATGAGCAGTCCTACTATTGATATTGGAAAGTTAACTTAGAAAAAAACT
>PVKC010013309.1:0-17179 GCA_004027635.1 Crocidura indochinensis
TTTTTTTTTTTTTTTTTTTTTTTTTTTTTTTTTTTTTTTTTTTTTTTTTTTTTTTTTTTTTTTTTTTTTTTTTTTTTTTTTTTTTTTTTTTTTTTTTTGGATTTTTGGGTTACACCCTGCAACACTCAGGGGTTACTCCTGGCTCTGCACTCAGAAATTGCCCCTGCCAGGCATGGGAAACCATATGGGATGCCGGGATTCGAGCCACTGTCCTTCCGCATGCAAGGCAAATGCCTTACCACCATGCTATCTCTCCTGCCCGAGTTTTGTTCTTTGTTTTTTTTGGGGTGGGGGGGTCACACCCAACAGCGCTTGGGTTATTCCTAGCTAGTTTTATAATTCTTAAGTAACAAGTGTTAATTGTATTTGTTTTGGATCCTTGAAGAATATCATAACTATTATGGTGGGGATTTTATTTGGGGGTAGGCTTAGTTTTTGGTGGGGGCCACACCTGGTGACACTCGGGTTACTGCAGGCTATGCACTCAGAAATCACACCTGGCTTGGGGGAACCATATGAGATGCTGGGGGATTGAACCAAGGTCCGTCCTGGGTCAGCAAATGCCCTACCACTGCGCTATTGCTCCGGCCCCAGAGGCTTAGTTTATATTTTTTAAATTTATAGCGTTTATTGTGCTTTTGGGGGCCAAATTCATCTAAAAGAGGGTTACTCTTGACTGTGAACTCAGGAACTATTCCTGGGGTTGCTTAGGGAGCCATGTGAGTTGAGGGGGATTGAACCTGGGCTGGCTGCATGCATGGCAAATGCTTTTACCCACTGTACTATTGTAATAACCGCTAGTTTAATATTTTATTGATCAAGGTGCTATAACTCAATAGTTATGATATTTTCATATATTCATAATTCCAGCAACCATGTCAATATGGGAATTTAAAAATAGTTTTTGGTATGTGAGGGGAGGTTGGGGCCACACCTGGCGGTGCTCAGGGGTTACTCCTGGCTATCTGCTTAGAAATAGCTCCTGACAGGCACAGGGGGCCACATGGGACACTGGGATCGAACCACCCACCTTAGGTCCTGGATCGGCTGCTTGCAATGCAAACACCGCTGTGCCATCTCTTCGGCCCCTAAAGTAGTTTTTTTAATGAAATCTTACCTAGGACTTAATAACTAAAGCAGTTATATATAGGATTATTATTGCTGAGTATCAATGTAAAGCCTTCCAGAAATGTTATGGTACTTCTGAAAAATACAGATCCTCCAAAAGTTAATAAGCGTAAAAAAACTTTGATACACATTACATGACATTTTCACTTGAACTCTTGCAATAAAGAAGTTTTCTGCAAAGCAGAAAATAAAGAAAAAAGTACTTCTTTATAATACTATTTATTATTGCAATGCAAATTTGTTGTAATACTATGTGAGCGAGCAAACTAGGTTTTATTCTTTGCTCTACCAATTTATATAGATTTAGTTTGGGATCTATTTCTTTCTAGTTGCCTTATTCACAGAAGTCTTAAGTTTTGAGAAGTCAACAGTTGCATTTAAATACAGTGTGTCATTAAAGTATGATGATCAAATATCAATCAAAATCATGATACAGATTAAGGAAAGTAAGGCTTTTTTGTATAATTATATGTGTTTTCTTAATGGGTCAAATTTATTTTTTATATTACCTATTGTCTTTTCCAAGTAATCTAAATACAGAATCTTGCACTGTATGGTAATCCACGTGTATTTTTTGTTAATGAAATAGGTGCAGATTAGTAATTTTGTGAATTAAAATTTAAGCCTTAATTCAATTGTCTGTAACTTGTTTTAAGGAACAAAGATTGATTTACATATTTGTTGATTTCTCTTAGATATTGCTTCAGCATTTGTCGCCCCTGTGGACCTGCAAGCCTATCCCATGTATTGCACTGTAGTAGCATATCCAACAGATTTAAGTACGATTAAACAAAGACTGGAAAACAGATTTTACAGGTTCGAACCATATGATGTTGCAGTTACTGAAAGAAAGTGAATGATCCTCTTACTCATATACTGTTGATATATTTTAATGCACCTCCTACACATCAGGATGCTTTTTAAATGCAGTCTCTTAATTCTCTAGATTTTGAGTAGTACTAATGATTCTGCATGTCTTGCAAAGTTCAGTGATGCTGGCATTGCTGATCTTGAAATGCTGATTATTTGATAATGGTTTACATTCTCCCTTTTGTATTTTATAAAGCAAACCACAGTATCTTTTTTGGTTTGGGGTCCACACCCAGTTGCACTTAGAGGTTACTCCTGTCTCTATGCTAAGAAATCACCCCTGGCAGGCTTGGGGAACGATATGGGATTCTGGGGATTGAACCAGGGTCTGAAAGGCAAATGCCCTCCCTACCCAATGTGCTGTCACTCTGGCCCCACAGTGTCATTTTCACTGTAGCATGTTCAAAGTATATGGATTTTTTTTAAATTTAGAAACAGATTTTGTTTAAGATCTGAAATACAATTCCTAAAATATCAACTCCAGAAAACCATGGCTCACAATAATGCATTGCCTCTATTGTTAGAGCGTGCATTAGACTCAAATACAAGAAACATGAAACAAATCCCCATCCTTCAACAACTTGAGCAAATGTAGAATTAGAATGCCTACGGAATAACAAAGATGGATTTGCAAAGGATGGGCATTTAAAAAAGAGCACATACAATTATGCTCAATGTGTGTATCAGGTTTTCTATAAAACCACTGAATTACATTTTTTTTGTTTGTTTGTTTTTGGTTTTTGGGCCACACCCGGCGATGCTCAGAAATAGCTCCTGGCAGCCACGGGGTACCATATGGGACAACGGGATTTGAACCAACCATCTTTGGTCCTGGATTGGCTGCTTGCAAGGCAAATGCCACTGTGCTATCTCTCTGGGCCCTGAATTTCATTCTTTTTCTGTGTTCTGCTTATGAAATGCTTAAGAGCAATGATACTAAGGATTTATTTTATTTATTTATTTTTCGGTTTTTGGGTCACACCCGGCAGTGCTCAAGGGTTGCTCCTGGCTCAATGCTCAGAAATCGCTCCTGGCAGGCTAAGGGGACCATATGGGATGCCAGGATTCGAACCACCATCCTTCTGCATGCAAGGCTAACGCCTTAACCTCCATGCAATCTCTCCAGCTCCACTAAGGATATTTTTTATGAGTTTTAAGATGGCTAAAATATAACTTGCTTAAGAAAACCAGTCTTGCAATTACTTTGCATCTATCTAACACTCATGATCAATGTTGAATTCTTCAGCTGACTTTGTAGGTTCATTACTTAAAAAGTCTTGCATTAAAATGAACTTATAGCTGTAACATAATAAAACCATATTTTTTGGTGGTGGTAGTCATATTTTTGGGCCACACCCAGCATTGTTCAGGGCTTATTCCTAGCTCTGCACTTAAGGAATCACTTGTGGCAGGTTCAAGAGACCATATGGGATGCTTGGGATCGAACCCAGGTCAGCAATTTGCCAAACAAGTGCAATATTACCTCTGTACTATCACTGTATGGCCCCTGAAATCATGCTTTTAACTTTTAGGGTTATGGTTTTTTGGTTTTTTTCCACTATAGGATTTGGTTTTGGGGTGGGGGGGTTATTGTTTTGTTTTGTTTTGTTTTTCCTTTTTTTTCGTTTTGTTCCTGGCAGGCTCAGAGGACCATATGGAATGCTGGGAATTGAGCCAGTCAGTCCAGGGCCGTCTACATGCAAGGCAAATGCCCCACTGCGATGCTATCTTTCCGACCCAACTTTTAGCTTTCTTACATGTCCTGTGTTTATCACACCAAACAGCATTTTTATTTAAGTAGTACTGCATTAAAACTTTTTAATACAAGTATTTTGTTGGAGTTTGATATTTCTCAGGGTTAAGCAAATTTATTGTGCCTCTGTCATTTGGGGGTGCCCATATAGCCATCCTCTAGTTTTTTTTAAACCAAAAATATATTTAGGTATTGCCAGCTGCTACTGCAGAAAAGAATCACCATAGCTGAAATTACTGGCATAAAAATAAACCACCAGATATTAGACTTGAGGCTCTAAAGAACATTCTGATTTTAAATGTTTCCATTGGTGTTTCATTGCTATTTCTCAAAGTCAGATGAGAAGAAATCACCTTTTATATGTGCACATTCCATGTCATTTGTTACCAGTACATACCTCTTTATTTTTCAGTGTCATGTGTTAAAATTTAAAGACATGGGTAGGAAAATGTTTATCCATTTTTATGTATAAATTCATCAACTTATTAGATTTAGATCAGTGATTTAGAAATATACAGACATGGGAAGATGAGAAGAGTTTTTTACACAAGTAGTTGTAATATAGAAAGATAAGCTTATGACATTTCCCACTATATTGTAAATAACAGAAATACTGTTTAGCATGATTAAAAGTACTTAACTTCAACTTCTGTATTTCAAAGTATACATCAGGTAGCAAAAGCAAAAGATTCTACAGCAGTTTGGGCACTAGCCTGTAGCCCATGCAGGTTTAATTCCCAGCACCATATATATTTTCCTGAGGCCAGCCAGGAATGATTTCTGAGTACTTTTGGTTGTGGCACCAAAACAAAACCAAAAATTACTGCATAAATAGATATTTTGGCATTAGCCTTGTTTAGTGGACACTTTAGAGAAACAATCTTTTAGAACACAAATATAAGAAGCTACTTATTTGTCAACTTGTTTTTATATTTTTTTCAACTATACAAAACTATAGTTACAGGTCTGGTTTGCATTCTTTAATACAGTGTTATTTTACTACATAGCCATTTTTGCTAACCCTTCCTCCTCATTGGTTTCAAATATAACTGCTATATATATGATTTATCTCTTCTTGTGCAGTTTTTTGCTAAACAAGTATAACTTTGCCTTTTGGCATCATAAACTTTTCTTCAAAATTTTCTTTACTTCCAGAAATACAGTAATTAGCTAAAAGTTACTGTGTTGTCCAATTCATTGGTTAAAAATCATTTTAATTTTCTTGGTAAATTAGAATATTCATCATGTCCCTCATATTTGTACATGTCACAATGTGCTCCATTAGCTTTTTATTTATACATGCTATTTAGTTACCAGTAATCTAATAAGGTTAAAATAGTTTATTCTCTATTTTAATTGAATTTTTTGTTACTGTTTTCCTTTTATAAAATATAAAAAGATATGCTTAATTCCAACTATTAAGACCATGCATGGAAGGAATAGATATATAAAAAAAAGGCTAAAAATTTTTATTTTTTCTCTTTTACTCCTGTCAATCATGGAAAGAGGCACTGTTGATGTAGTATGTGTGATCTAAATATTTTCTACACAAATATTCTTCTTGACCCAAACAAAAAAGAAAGGTTTTGTGTTTTGATTTGGTTTTTGGGCCATACCCCATGGCGCCCAGGGGTGACTGCTGGTTCTCTGCTCAGAAATCACTCCTGGCAGGTACGGGGAGCCATATGGGATGCCGGGATTTGAGCCACCATTGGTCCCAGGTCAGCCACTTGCAAGGCAAACACCCTACCGTTGTGCTATCTCTCCGGGCCCCTCAAAAAAAAAGGTTTTTATTATTTTGGAATAACTTCTATTTTAAGGTATGAGTACTTGAATTGATTCAATTAAAATTTCAAAAGTTAAATTTTACTGAATATAAATTGTGTGCAAAAACTTTTAAATATGATGAATTTTAAGACTGTATATTGTTTTATTTAAAGGCGTGTTTCTTCCCTTATGTGGGAAGTTCGATATATAGAGCATAATACACGGACATTTAATGAGCCTGGGAGCCCTATTGTGAAATCTGCTAAATTTGTGACTGATCTTCTCCTGCATTTTATAAAGTAAGCAATTTTTCTCTACTTAATTATAACTATTCTAATCATGACAATAGTATAATATAAAATTTTTGCATTGCAAAATGCAATTTAAAATGTAAAATACTATTTTTGTTTTTTTTTATGTAATGTTACATAAATTGTATAGACTGTTCTCAAAATAGGGACACTATTTCTAAAGAAATAACTGGTTAATACTATTTTTGAAATCGTTAGTCTTAACAGTTGAGTTCTCAAATTAACAAAATAAAAAATGGGTCCTTCTCTGAAACCAGCAATTAATCATCTTGCTAGGTGAGAGATTATTGTTTAGAATTTATAAAAAAAAAACTGTTAGCCTCATAGAGATAGAATTTTTTTTAATTTTACATTAAACGTAAAACCTTTTATGTTTTTATATTACCCAATTTCCAAAGTGATTCTTCCTTATAATCAAGTTTATTCTTCATCAAATTTATGCCAAGAACAATAGCTGTAACTATCACTTTTTTTCGATTTTTATTTTATTGAGTCTCAATGTATTATTCATGACTACTTTCAGGCATTCATTGTTCTAACACCAAATCATTCACCAGTGTCCAGTTCCCTTCTTCCCTCACCACTTCCTGCTTCAGTGGCTTATATTCTCTCTCTTTCTCTCTCTCTCTTCTCTCTCTCCTCCCCCCCCCCCCATTATCTTAGTGTTAAAGTTCTTTTACTTGTTCTATCCCAAGCCCCATTCACCCAGTGTCAAGCTTTCTTCTGACTACCATTTCTCATTAGGGTATTTTCCAAGGAATTGAATTGCTAGGTTATATGAAAGGTCAATTCCTCGTTGTGTTATTTTTTAACTTTTTTATTTAAAGCGTTGTGATTTGCAGTTATTCATAATTGGGTTTTAGATATACAGTTTTCAGCACCATTCCCAGCACCCAGTGTCACTTTCCCATACCAGTGTTCCCAGGATACATCCATGCCATCACTACCCACCCCCACCAGCCATTGTAACAGTCCCATTTTTAAATTTGGTTGTTAAAGTTTGAGTCTCATCATGATTTCATTGTTGGCATTATTTTTCAGGAGTGGACATAGTTTTCAAATAAAGCTAAACAAATTACCTTTCCTACCACTCACCAGTTGTAAATGAAAGTACATTTTTCCTTGTAATTACACCAAAACTAATTTTTGTTCTTTTTGATGTGTACTGGTGTCTGGAATGAGGAAATAAGTCATTGTTTCGATTTGTATTTCCCTGTCTCAGGGATTTTATATAGCTCATTCTATAATTACCATTTGCCTTTAAGCCAGAGGAATGAAACACTTATAAAATGTTTCTTGAGTTATTTTTTAATTTGTTGCTTTTATTTAATAATTTTCTCAAGTTAAGAAAAAGGAGCTAATAAGCTTAAATATTTCACTACTATCAACTTGCATTTTTATATGAAGAAATTAAAAAATCTTACTTCTGATAGTACAGGAATTAAGGCAGTAGTAGCTTTGCATGCACCTGTTGTGGCTATATCCTGGTTAAATCCAGCACTACGTATAGTTCCCTGATTGCTGCCAGGCATCATTCCTTAGCACAGAAACAGACTGAGCACTGCTGGCACATGTGTTTCTGTCTGTCTGTCTCTTACTCTCCCTCCCCCTCTTCTTCTCCCCCTCTCTCCCTCTCTTCTCTCTTCTCTTTCTCCCTCCACCCCCAAAGTCTCTAGCTTGATTCTTTTAGGTCCTGGGTCAGCTGCTTACACAGCAAATGTCCTACTGTTGTGCTATTTCTCCAGCCCCAGCTTTGTTCTTAATAGCATAACCATAGGTCCATTTTCCTGATTTTAGTTGGTGGGTGTTTTGTTTTTGTTTTTATTGTAATTTACTGTCGTATTAAATAATAAAATCAGTACATTAGACTTTTCTCTTAGTAGTTCTTAAGAAATCTATTGCCTTCATAATGGTTCTGTGATTATTACTACTACACTTTTGTGTTTTCTAGAGTAAAGTTGATAAGCAGAACATCCATGGGGCAATGGATATAGCATTTAGTGGCAAGAGTACCTGTTTTACAAGTATTAGACCTTGGGTTTGACTCCTAGCACCCAAACAAATATGTAAACAAAATAAATATTTTAAGTCTCTTCCAATTTAATAAAAAAAATTTTTTTGAATTCTAACTTGACTAGGATAGGTATACACCTGGATTCTCCGGGCTTTCTCCTGGATGTGTTCATGTGTTCATGTTCCTTCCAGTGCTCAGGATTCCGGATAAGTTGGTAGTAGTTGAATATAAGTCATCTATGTGCCAGGCCTATCCACTGTACTATTTCTATGGCTACAAGCACAAATTTTTAATGAAAACATTTAAGAATATTCAGTCAAGTTTTGTAAGTTGTATATGTTTGTATATGTACAATTATTATTTTCAAAGGATGTAAATTTAATAGAAACACTATAATAAACTTAGTTTGTAAGTCATTTTTACAACTAAAATACTCTATGAAAGCATATTTTCATAGACTGGACCAAAGCATTTCTGTAGTGGATAGGATGCTTAGTTTGCACACACAGGACCTAGATCAATCCCAGGTATCCCATATGGTCCTCCAAGTCCCACTAAAAATGATGCTAAGAGTAAGCCCTAAGCACAGCTGGTATGGCCCAAAAATCAAACGAAAGAAAATGTATTTCTTTTGCTTAGGCATTTGAAATGCCTAACACTATAAATGTACTTAAAGCATTTATATTGCATACAAATATAAATTAATTTCTGGTTTGGTTGAGAGATTTCTTTTCCAACAGTGCTGGGGATTCAAAATACTTAAGAGTGTGAGTCTGACAGTTTTGATGCTTGGGCCCAGTGGTAATGTGCTACTCAGGCTAATCCAGCTGTACTGGGAGCCCTGAGGCCACCCTGACAGTGCTTTATTTCAGCTAGTCAAATCAAGTACTCCAGTCCTTTGAATTATCTCCTTTGTGAATTGTTGCCTTTCTCTACTTTTAAATTGAGTTGTATGGGGCGTAAGAGATAAGAGATAACTGGTACTTGGCTTGTACACAACTGACCGTATATGGTCCACCAAGCTTAGGTATGAGTAATCTGTGAGTACAGAACCAAGCATAAGGCCTGGGCACCACCAGGTGTTCTTCCAAATCCAAATAAATAAATTGAAGTATTTGGCAACATTTCAAGCAAGGGGTATGTATATACATTATAAATACTTAGAGATAGAAATGTATATTTACCTCCTAATTCTGTTTTATATGATAAAATTGTTACAAAAAGGAGAGTAAGAGCTGTTAAACTAATTGAATGTTTTAATTTGAATTAAGTATTTTATATTTAACTGGTATACAATGTTATAAACCAGCTTTCTTCAGCCTTTTTAAAGTGCATCCAAAGGAGAGCTACTCCACAAAACAAGGACTGGGAAGTGAGAATAATATAATGGTACAGTACACAAGAATAGAGGCTTTGGCTGCTTTGTATACAGTGGATGTGTTTTGGAGTGAATTAAATTAAAAAAAATTCTTTAGCTTCAGATTTTACTTAGATTCTGAATTAAATGCATTAAACGGATTAAATGGAAAATTTCATGACTTTCATTTTATATGATAATCATTTCCTTGTTTTTAGGGATCAGACTAGTTATAATATTATTCCACTCTACAATTCAATGAAGAAGAAAGTTTTATCTGATTCTGAGGTACTTAATACTTCATTTTTCATATATTTTTATTTTGTTCCTATATTGTTGTTTTGGATTTTTGGGCCACACCTGGTAATGCTTGGGGGACACACCTCCTGGCTTGGGGGATCAACCATATGGAACGCTAGGGGATCAAACCGCACCTCAGTCCTCTTAGGTCAGCAATGGCAAGTCTGTGACACGCGAAGGCCTTGCAGCTGACACGTGGGAAGGTCCACAATTAATAAATTTATAAAGAGTTTTTAGATACTAAAATCTTGTTATTAAGGTTTAATTGACGTGCTGGCACTTTGAGAAAGTTCTTTGGTTTTGTGCAGCAGTTTGGGCACTTGGACTCAAAAAGGTTAGCCATTACTGTCCTATGTCAACCGTGTGCAAGGCAATTGCCCTACCGCTGCGCCTGTTCATACATTGTTTTTATTTTGCATGTAAAAAATAATATCACTTTGTGGTTTGAGACAAAAGATACCATCAATACTGCTATATTCTAGTGCTGTGGTCTATTTCTTTAAAAATATATTCAGAGGGGCCCGGGAGATAGCATGGAGGTAAGGCGTTTGCCTTTCATGCAAAAGGTCATCGGTTCGAATCCCGGTGCCCCCTATGGTCCCCCGTGCCTGCCAGGAGCAATTTCTGAGCATGGAGTCAGAAGTAACCCCTGAGCACTGCCGGGTGTGACCCAAAAACCACAAAAAAAAAAAAAAAACAACCAAAAAAAAAATATATATATATATTCAGGTGAGAGCCAGAGTGACAACACCGTGGTAGGGCCTTACACACAGCCAACACAGAATGAACTCCAGTTTGGCATCCTGCATGGTCCCCTAAGCCTGTCAGGAGCGATTTCTGAGCACAGAGCCAGGAGTAACCCCTGAGTGCTGCTAGGTGTGACCCAAAAACCAAAAAAAAAGCATATAGATATAGGATTTTTTTTTAATTTTTTTTGTTTGTTTTTCTTTTGGTTTTTTTTGTTTTGTTTTGTTTTTGGGTCACACCCGGCAGTGCTCAGGGGTTACTCCTGGCTCCATGCTCAGAAATTGCTCCTGGCAGGCACGGGGGGACCATATGGGGCACCAGGATTCGAACCGATGACCTTTTGCATGAAAGGCAAACGCCTTACTTCCATGCTATCTCACGGGCCCGTTTTAATATTTTTTAATATGTGTGGGGGATAATTATTTTATGAATTTTGTTCTCTACCATATACAGATTTTTTTGAAGTGTGAAAGGTAATTGGTATTTTAACAGCTACAGCATATTAAAATTCTGTTTTACCAAGCTGATAATTTTTTGCTTCAAAGGAAGAAGAGAAAGATGCTGATGTTCCAGGAACTTCTACCAGAAAAAGAAAGGTAATAGACTTTTTTTTAGTACTTTATGTGATTTACAATATATCAAGAATAATTTTACTTTTAGTATTTTTAACAGTAGGCTACTTATGAATTTATATCTATCACATCACAGAACACATGGTGTGATATTTTTATTCGAATCACTTTTCTTTCTGCCTGCATTAAAAACACAAAATTATAGTATATATATGAACATTGTTATTTTAGGACCATCAGCCCAGAAGGAGGCTGCGTAATAGAGCTCAGTCTTATGATATTCAGGCATGGAAAACACAGTGTCAAGAATTGTTAAATCTCATTTTTCAATGTGAAGATTCTGAACCTTTCCGGCAACCTGTAGATCTACTTGAATATCCAGTAAGTATTTTGAAAATACTTTAGCTGTCTATTTTCTGTGTGTTTTATACACAAAAGTTAGCTGCTTCTATTTTTGTGTTCTGATTTTAATTCTTATTTCATGTTTTTATTTACTTTGCTACAAAGTACAGCATTTCTCAACTGGCAGCGTGTGAGCTACCAGGATATTCAAGGAGGCCACAGTGTAAATCATGTAAACTCATAGGAAGGAAATAGGTTGGAAGGGTGCCATCATCAGAGACAGGGGGAGGAACATAGCATGCATTCAAATTCAGTAGTGTGATAAATGAATAAAAGCCCCAAACTACCACCAAAGAATTGGGGTATGATCTTTGCTCTTGCATCTTAACAATTAAGTACCTTTAAATAAATCCTTTGAACTTTTGAACTATTTTCTTACATTAATTTTATTTTGATAAATGATAATTCCCTTACCTTCTTGTAAGGACTTAAAATGTCAGAATGG
Organism: Crocidura indochinensis; assembly: GCA_004027635.1. NCBI lineage: Eukaryota > Metazoa > Chordata > Mammalia > Eulipotyphla > Soricidae > Crocidura > Crocidura indochinensis. The sequence goes on from PVKC010013309.1 coordinate 11,667, forward strand.
AATACAATATACTTTTCTGATTTGTTTTTGGGTCACAGTCAGCAGTGCTCAGAGCATCTTCCTAGCTCTGTACTCAGGTATCACTCCTGATAGTGCCTGGGATTAAATCTGTGTTGGCTGTGTGTAAAGCAAACACTTTTTCTATCTATATTATCTATCCAACTCCTACAACTTATAGTGTATTATTTTAAACTTAAAGTACTATTAATAGATAAAAAGGAGTCTTTTTTTTTTCCATTTAGACATAGGATTTAAAGAGCTCTTATGACAGTTTGGGTCATTCCATTTTCCAGTGCCAATCCACCATCGGCGACGCTCAGGGATTACTCCTGGCTATTCGCTCAGAAGTCGCTCCTGGCAGGCACAGGGGACCATATGGGGAACCGGGGAATCGAACCGCGGTCCATCCTAGGTTATCTCCAGCGCCACCGCCCGGCCCCATTGCACACTGTCTTAATTTATATTTGGCTTAATGTTATTTTTGTATTAAAGTATTTTGGTATGGTTTCTGGTAAACAATAATTATTATATTAAAAAAAAACAAGATCTGTTCTGATGTGTGGTTTAACTCTAATGATGAAATTAAGCTGGAGTTAAGGCCTTACATGCTACCAACCCATATTCAATCCTCAGTATCCCATGTGATCACTGCCAGAAGTGATTCCTGAGTACAGGAGTAGGAGTATTTACTAAACATAGCTAGATGCGGTGTACCTCCCTCCATATCACTACCTCCCACCAAAAAAACATGGTTAGGGTGCTTGACTTGCATGCAGCCACCCACAGTTTGATCCCAGGTATGTCTCAAACTCCTTTAGTAATGCTACAAGCTCTAGTTCATTCCCAGTAATGCTCAGTCAACTCATCTGAAACTTTTCCAGTGTTCAGGTCTAAAAATTCAGTGTAGCTTGAGATAATAGGTGCTAGGGGTCACTAAAACTAGGCTTACTGAGTCTCAATGGCCATGCCAGGGATCAAATTCAGGGCCTCCTGCATGTTAGCCATGTGCTATATATCCTGTTAGATTTATCTTCCCAACCCCAGTGTCTGGATAAGCACAAAAGTATGTCAAGACAAATGAAGCTATGTGAACTACAATGAAGGAAATTGGAGACCAACACTTGAGAAATTTCACTTTCAATGAAAAGAACAAAATGATACTTTTCTTCAAGGATGTGTATTTCTAATGCTATGGCAAAGAGAAATTTCTTAAAGCGTCCATTGAGCATTGATATAAGAATCCAAAAGCAAGATTCAGAGTAGTAATATCCATGTTGCAATACAGCTAGTAGGGTGCCAATCTTTCACATGACCAGATCCAGTCCTTGGCACTTAGCATGTTCCCATGTAAACCAGGATTTATTCCTGAATTCAGAGCCAGAGGTAATTGCTGAGTACTGCAAGGTATGGGCTCCCAATAACCCCAAAACAAAAGAATCTCCAAATACATAATTGTAGGAGTTAATTAGCTGGATAAGAAACAATTCTTACTGAAGAGGAATCATGATTTAGGGGAAAAAATCAAACTGTGGTAATGATCCATCACATATGACAAATGGAAATACTAGTTCATTCACCCCCAAAATATGAAGTAATAGGTAATATATTTAAATAATAAGCATCATTTTAAGATGACTTTATGTATCATAAAAGGGGGAAATGTAAATTAGCTTTAAAACTCCCTTAATCGTTTTGGTTAAAGAGAGATAACTGAAGAATGTCCATTTTTAGGTATACTTGATGGTTTCTTGACACTATTTATCGTTTTGTTTTTTTGAGCCACACTCAGTGGCACTCAGGTTACTCCTACCTCTGCACTCAAATATCACTCCTAGCGGGCTTAGAGGACCATATGGGATGTTGGGGGTTGAACTCGAGTTGGCCACATGCAAGGCAAATGCTATACCCATTATGGTATCATTCTGACCCCTTGACACTCACTATAAATGACTCTGATCTCTTTCTCTTCTGAGTTATTATTGTATAAAATTTTGAATGAAGTTGTCTTTTGTGTCTTTAAAGTCAGTCACTTGCTGTGTTGGTTTATTCTAGGAGCTTTTTTTTGTGAATTCTTAGGATCTTCAACATAACATCATGTCATTCGCATATAGAGCTAGATAATTTGACATCCTCTTTTCCAATTTGGATCCCTTTGATTTCCTTATCTTGCTTGACAGTTGTTGCTAAGACTCTGTTGAAAAGGAGTGCAGACAAGGGACATCACATCTATTCCTTGTGCCTGACCTCCTTGAGAATACGTTCAATTTTTCATCATTAAGAATTAATATTCCGGGGCCGGGTGGTGGCGCTGGAGGTAAGGTGCCTGCCTTGCCTGCGCTTGCCTAGGACGGACCACGGTTTGATCCCCTGGTTTCCCATTTGGTCCCCCAAGCCAGGAGCGACTTCTGAACACATAGCCAGGAGTAACCCCTGAGTGTCACCAGGTGTGGCCCAAAAACCAAAAAAAAAAAAAAAAAAAAAAAGAATAATCCGGGACCAGAGTAGTGGCACTAGAGATAAGGTTTGAGTTGTGATTGCTAGCCTTGGACGGACCGCAGTTTGATCCCCTGGTGTCCCATATGGTCCCCCAAGCCAGGAGCAATTTCTGAGTGCATAGCCAGGAGTAACCCCTGGGCATCAAACAGGTGTGGCACCCCCAAAAAAAACCAAAACAAAAAAAAAATAGAATATTCCAGGGACCCAGTGATAGTGTGACGGATAAGGCCTTGCCCACACTAGCCTAGGACGGACCACGGTTTGATCCCCCAAGCCAGGAGCAATTTCTGGGCACATAGCCAGAAGTAACTCCTGAGCGTCACCAGGTGTGGCCGAAGAACCAAAAATTAAAAAATAAGTAAGTAAATAAAATTTGTTTCAGGATAACTATTTTTAAAAAAGAGAATTAATGTTCCCATTTTTTCTGTGCCTATGCAAACAACTGTCACATACATACCTTTTTCATTTTTTTCTCATCTATAAAAAGAGCTTACTAAAACTTCTGCTATTGTATTGATGACTTTATTAGAAATACATAATTTTCACAAATATATTTGCTACTAAACTTTTCCTCTTTTCCACTTTATGTTTTTAGTTTTTCTTTCAATTTCTTTTAATAGCTGCTTTATGTTATCTTGAAACCAATGTATTATGATCTGTTACATCGACTATGTGATGCATTTTCTTTAAATAAAAATTTTTAAAAAAGAATATTGACTATGGGCTGTTTTAGTTTGGTTTGTTTTGGTTGAGTTTTTTTAGTTAAACCTGGCTCTGTGCTAAGAAATCGCTCCTGGCAGGCATGGGGGACCATATGAGATGCTGAGATTTGAACCACCATTCGTCCTGGTTTTGGCTGCATGCAAGGCATGCTATCTCTCGGCTATGAGCTTTTATAGATATAGTTACTACCTTTGGAAGGTTTCTTCCACACCTACCTTGTTAAGGCTTTTAATCATCAATGGGGTCTTGAATCTTGTCAAGTACTTTCTCTGTATGGATTGATATGTCGTATGACTTTTTATCGTTATTTATGTGATGCATGATGCTAATTGATTTGCATATGTTGAAGCACTCTTGCACCCCCGGAATGAAATCCACCTGATCATGATTTATAATTATTTTGATGTGTTGTTGTATTCGGTTTTTTAAGATAGTGAAAAATTTTGCATCAATATTTATCACTGAGATTGGTCTGTAATTTTCTATCAGTAGTATCTGTCAGGTTTGGAAATCAGCATAATGTTAGCTTAGAAGCTATTAGGGAGGGTTCCCGTTTTCTTCACTATTTGGAGGTTTAAGGATCATTGGCAGTAGTTCTGGATTTCTGTATCATTGATTTCTGTTCTGGTTTTTATTACTTGTTTTCTTCTACTTGTGTTTGGGTTCGTTTTTGGTTTTTGTTTTTGGTTTTTGGGTCACATCCGGCAGTGCTCAGGGGTTACTCCTGGCTCCATGCTCAGAAATTGCTCCTGGCAGGCACGGGGGACCATATGGAGCACCGGGATTCGAACCGATGACCTTTTGCATGAAAGGCAAACGCCCTGCCTCCATGCTATCTCCCGGGCCCCGGTTTTTCATATTTTTAAGGTGTGCCTTTAGATTGATTGTATCTTTTCCTTCACTCCTTATGTAAGTCTGTATTGCTATGAGATTCCCCCTATGTAGTGCTTTTGCTGTAGTTTCTGTCTTCATTATCATTATTTTCCAGTTATGTCTTTATTTCTTCTTTGATTTCCTCTTTGATCTAGATGTTATTAAGGAGCATATTGTTTAGTCTCATGCGGTAGATTTTCTCCAACTCTTCAGCATTTTGATCTGATATGATGCTTGGATTCTGATAAAATTCTTAGTTTGTGAATTTTTGTAAGTTAGACTTAGGTCCTAAAATGTGATGTAGTTTTCCATGTGCACTAGAGAAGAATATGTATATTCAGCTTTTTGAGGATGGAAGGCCCTGTATAGATCCATTATTTCCAGCTCTTCTAAGTTTTTCATTTAGGGCTCTTATTTCCTTCTTGATGTTGTGCCTAGTGAATCTATTTAGTCACAAGAGTGATGTGATGAACGCTCTAACTACTATTATAGTTCTCTAGGTTTGTTTCTCTGGGAGTTTCTCTATGTTTGTGAACCCAACATTTGCTGAATATATATTGATGAGTTAGTACTCCTTGATCTGTTGTTCCCCTGATCAACAAATAGTGTTCATCATTGTCTCTATTTTCTTTGTTTATTTTTGGATTGGGGGTCATAACGCTCAGGGGTTACTCCTGGTTATTCGCTCAGAAATCACTCCTGACTTGGAGGACCATATGGGATGCTGGGAGATCAAACTACATTCCATCCTAGGCTAGCGCTTAATGCCTTACTGCTGTTCCACCACTTCCGTCCCTCTAATTATTTTCTTGACATTGAGTGCAATTTGGTCTGATATGAATATGACCGTCCTAGCTTTTGTTTGTTTTCCAATAGCTTGTATAATTAGTTTCTAGACTTTTACTCTGATCCTTGTGTGTCCTGAGATTTTAGGTGTGTTTTGTGCAAGCAACAAATGGATGGATTTTGTTCCCTGATCCAACCCTATACTCTGAATTTTGATGGGAGAGTTTAGTACATTCAAGGGAACTGATAAAAAGTGCTGTTATATTGTGAATGGTTGATGCTGCTACAATTGGTGATTTGGTTTATGTAAGTGATCTTTGAGTAGGTGTCTTAGAGTTGGTTTGGTTATCACAGATGTTTCAAGTTTCTTTTTGTCTGAGAATTTTTGGTTTTTTTGCCACATCCGTTTGATGCTCAGGGGTTACTCCTGGCTAAGCACTCAGAAATTGCCCCTAGTTTGGGGGATCATATGGGAAGCTGGGGGATTGAACAGCGGTTCTTCCTTGGCTAGCGCTTGCAAGGCAGTCACCTTACCTCTAGCGCCACCTCGCCCGCCCCGTCTGAGAATATTTTAACCTTCCCTCCCATATAAATAAGAAACTTGCTAGGTAGTAAACTAGATTGAAAAATCTTTC
>PVKC010013310.1:0-23028 GCA_004027635.1 Crocidura indochinensis
GGTTTTTGGGCCACACCCGGTGATGCTCAGGGGTTACGCCTGGCTATTCGCTCAGAAGTCGCTCCTGGCGTCTTTCTTTACGTTTCCAGGAATCCCCTTCTGTTGCAATAGTCTCAGACAGACCTCTGTAACTAGGGGAACATAGTTGTTATGTCGGTCATAGCTCTCGCCCTAGACTAGGGCTTTTTTATTGGTCCCAGTATACATACAGTCTGGCCATGGTTCTGTCAACCAATCGTCTGTAAATCACAGTCTTGGCATATGGATAGACCAAAGGGTAACAAGTCTTCTGGTTTTGTCTTATCGTTAGCTGGTGAGGTAGGATAACTTGCTCTTAGGTTGAGTTGATTCCATTTTCCTCGTTGTCAGGGTATTTCATAATAGGGCTGGCACTTGTTGGTGTCCGAGCACTATTACGGATGTCCCAGTTGGGATTTGTTTCCTGTGGTTGTGTGATGAAGTATGTCATTTCTATGATTGTGATCCAGGGTTCAAGGCTGGACGGTTGGTGTCTGATCACCTGTGACTCAAAGGAGTTTTAAGAATTGAGTAAATTAGACATGTAAAGGGCTTTGTTCACACCAGAATTCACATATGAGAGAAAATATTACCTATTCCTTGTTATTTTTGCTAAGTGATTGTATATACATATATAAACCCAATAGTATGGTAAATTTTACTATACATAGATTATAAAATTTTTCAAAGTGTACAATTTAACTCCCTCCAAAACAAAGAACTGGAGCAATAAAGAGGAGCTAAAGCATGTGACTTGCATGTGGCCAACTCTGCATCAATACCTGGAACAGCATCTAGACCTGGGCACAGTCAGGAGTGATCCAAGAGCAAAGAGCCAGAATAAGCCCTGCACACTGCCAAAAAAAAAAAAAAGTTTTAAGAATTCAAACAACAACAATATATTTTTCATCTAGCAGTAAAATTAAAGCCATTCATAAATGTTTAACCAGTGTAACATACTGAATTCAGAAAATTTACATGTTAATGTGCTAAGTGATAATGCTTTATGGAATATAATAAGTTACTTCATAGAAATGTTCTTTTTCTCAGGTTGCTTTTGTTATTGTTGTTGTTTGCTTTTTTTTAGTCTAGCTTATTTATTTCTCTTTGTGAAGTAAATGAGTCTATGTGGTGAATTAGATTGCTGAACTGTAGATATATGTAGAACTAACAGTTCTGAGTCATTCCAGCAGTGAGAATCATGGCCTCTTTGCACCTCAATTTTCTTAATTATAAAGACAGAAATTATAAAGCTGCCTCTGCAAGTCAGTAGCTCTTCTAGCAGAAGTTAGGAAACAGCCTCACTTAATCTGATATGGGGACTCAATGATTTGTTGTTATTATTGCTTCTCCTTTTTTTCTTCCTCCTTTTCTATGTCTTTATTTCGGCCTCATCCTGTACTATCTGTTACTAAATGAATTATGGAATTAGTGAATTTGTTTGGCTTCTTTTCCATTGAGGTCAAAAATCATTGCAGCCACCTGGGGCTCTAAAATATACTCTATAGTGATATCTTAGGTGCTGAAAGAGGATAAAGTGACATGCATAATACCCTATCAGAAATGGGAGGTTGAGGAGAAAAGGAAAAAAAAATTTCCTGTCATAGAAGCAGACTCGGAAGAGGACAGGAGAGTGGAGACATTATTGGAGTGAAGTAAACAATGATGAAGAAATTGGTGTTGAAACATTGTATGTCTGAAACTCAGTCATGAATGACTATAACTTAATTCACAGTGATTCAATAATAAAATTCAACATTTAGTTTCAAACAACTGTTAGCATATGTTTTCGGAATTTCTTCTTATACTAGCCTTACTAAAATTGTCTGACTTGCATTGTCTAGAAAAGGCAACACAAAAATCAGGCTCTGCAGAATCTGTCCAGTTGAATTTCAAACCCAATTCTGCTCTCAGCTAGCTCTGTGGACGATCTTGGGAAATTATTAACCTCTCTGTCCTAGATGTTTCTCATCTCCAAAACAGAGATAAATATAGTCCTATCTTCATAGTATTTCTCTAAGGATCTGATGAGCTCATGTTTAATAAATTCTTGGAGCATTGTCTGATATCTGATCAAATCAAATAGGAGTTGTCATTAATATTTCTTCTCCCTACTCAAATACTCTATTTTCAACTGTTATAAAAATTATTAATATTTACAATCTGTGTTTCTTTCAAGATGTTATTCTTCTTGGCAAAATAATATCCATGGTCAAAACCCATGATGTTAAATTTGTGAGATACACCTTTTGAAGTACTACTGATTTTTGAATCAGAAAGAAGTTAGTTGATCCCAAATATTTTGCTTATTTATTGCCTCACTCTGTCTAAATTTATTTTACTTTATATTACTTTTATTTTACTTTTCAGGAATGCTCATTGAGGCACTGTGATTTACAGAGTTGTTCATAATAGAGTTATTTCATATATGCAGTATTCCAGCATCAATCCTACACCAATGTCTTCTTCTTTCTGATAATGTTTCCAAGTTCCCTTTTATTCCCCCTCAACCTACCCCTTTGGTAGGCATATATAAAGCTTATTTTATATAAATTTCTCCAACAAATCTTAAGCAAATAATAACTGGAATTATCAGAATATGAATAATAAAAGTCAATTTTAATGACTATGATATATTTTGAACTTAACGAAGTAAAGAATAACCATATGAAGTGAAGAATAACCATATGTACCATGCCATATGCACCATGAATGAGTGCTGTGTTCAGTTCCAGAGGCTGGGAAGCTTCTCAAGTCCTTTAAAGGAGCTCCTTTAATTCTTGCAAAAATGGTTTCAAGTCTATGAATTCTCTCACCTGTTGCCTGAGCATGAAGCATGGAGCTTGAATAGTTCTAATAAATCTGAATGCTAATCTATCATTCAGAGAGTATTCTTGGTGAGATGTTCATTCCATTAAGTATCGGGGCCGGGCGGTGGTGCTGGAGGTAAGGTGCCTGCCTTGCCTGCGCTAGCCTAGGACGGACCGTGGTTCGATCCCCCGGTTTCCCATATGGTCCCCCAAGCCAGGAGCAACTTCTGAGCACATAGCCAGGAGTAACCCCTGAGTGTCACTGGGTGTGGCCCCAAAACCATTAAGTTTCTGTACTATATATTTCTATATTCATCTGGTTTGTAGTGTCCCATTTGATAGATATGCTGTACATCTTATGGACTTTTCTTTGTCTTTAAGTTTCTTTTTTAAATCTTGCTACTTTCAGTATTCTGTCTCAACCTTTGAGTTTTGTCTTTTAGAGTATAATGTATCTTGGAGTATTCCTATTATATTTGTTTTCTATAGAATCCTTAGGGCCTCTTGAACTTCTGTGCTTATAATTCTCAACTCTGGAAAATTCTTATTGATGCTTTCTTTAACTATTGTTGCTTCATCACATTTGTCTTCATGTTCTTCAGGGTCTCCAAGGATTCTTATATTGTTCCTCTTGAACTTTACCCATGAGTTCTCTGATGTACTGTTGTTTTCTCTTCAGATTACTTTGTACCTACCTTCTGTTATTTCTTTGCTGTTTCTTCCTCCTCATCTTGGAGCATGTTAATCTTTTACTCAGCTTTTGTTATGCAGCTGTTGAAAGCTTCTATTAACTTTTTTTTTCACCAACCATGTTCCTCATTTCTGTCATTTGTGATTGTGATTGTGATTGATTGTCATTTCAATTGTTCTGGCAACATGAGCTATTGTTTCCTTGAACTCATTGATCATATTTATCATGGAGTCACTAACTGCATTGTCTGAGGATTTACTGAGCTGGTTGATGTTGTTTATGTCTTCAACGACATCATTTGTACTCATTGAGTTTGGTGGGCTTCTTTGCATCTTTACCATTATTTTTCTAATGTTCTTGCTGTGGTTGTGTATCTTTGTAGATGCTGAGAGATTAGACTGAATGTTACTTTCTTTATTCTCTATCCCTCCTCACAGAATGACAGGGAATATAGCTGTGAGCATCATGTAATTTGTTGAGTAGATCTGTTGTATGGCACATAAGCTGTCTAGCACTTCAAGGGCTGTGGTGTGGGCCCTTTTTATGGTACATGCCAGGTGTAGATGCTACTGGAACCCATCATATAGGAAAGGAAAGCTACCCAACTTGGAAAAACCATATTAGCTGGAAAGAAGCTTTTCCTGAAACAGTGAAGTGATAAGCAAAATTCTCTGAATTTCTATTATGATATTTATCAAAGATTAAAATGTGTACTTGTCAAGGTTGTTGTACAGATGAAAAATTTATGTATATAAAGTGTTAGAAAATACATTATTTTCTTTACTCCTCAATCCTCAGTCAGAATGTCCCTGATATAAAGCAATGTATGTAAAATTCAGCAAAATGCTCCCAGATTAAATTATAAAATGCTTTTGCGATGAATGAGTTTAGTGGATTTTGCTTACCAGAAAATAGTCATATATGGTAACACTGCTGATACAACAGTGGAGAGAGAGTTGATGTCTCTGAGCTTAGGGCAATACCTGTTTTGACCTCAAAAAGGCACCATAGAGCCTTCTCACTGACTGAAACAACTATTCAGTGTGTTAGTTCCTCAGTTCCAGTTTTAGAACATTTAGTACTAGTTGCATGAGGAGGTAGAACATTCCTCTCTGTTTCATGGGATTTTCAAAATGTCATCCTTTGTATTTGGGGCTTCTTACATTGTGCACTTTTTACTTTTAAGTTATATTTAAGATGTAGCAGTGCTATATGTAGTGTCTCCACTTGTTGTAGTCCAACTTCCAGTGAATGGGTCTGAAGCAAGGATGCCACAAGGATTGAGAAAAACAAGACGGGAGCCAGAACAATAGCACAGTAGGTAGGGTGTCCGCTTGCACACAGTCGACCAGGATTTGATTCCCAAAATCCCTCTGGTTCTCCAAGCCTGCCAGAAAAGTTATCTAAATGCGGAGCCTGGAGTAACCTTTGAGCATTGCTGAATGTGGCCCAAAAACAATATATATATATATGTATATATATGTATGTATGTATGTATGTGTATATATGTATGTATGTATATATATATACACAAAATAAAGAAATAAAAAAACAGATAGACTTAAGGGAGAACTGCAAGGGGTCAGGTGGCTTCCAGTTTTGAGGACTAAAAGCTGACAATTGTCCTCCCCCATACAATCTTTATTGACCAGACTCAATCTGTGGGGAGGGGAGGGGCAGCTGATGTAGTTAACAAACAAAATTATCTATTTACTGCTAATCAAGCCTAAGTGAGTCTTTACATCTCAAAAAGAGTAGATGAAGAGTCCGGAGAGATAGCATGGAGGTAAGGCATTTGCCTTGCATGCAGAAGGATGGTAGTTCGAATCCTGGCATCCCATATGGTCCCCCGAGCCTGCCAGGAGCAATTTCTGAGTGTAGAGCCAGGAGTAACCCCTAAGCACTGCCAGGTGTGACCCAAAAAAACAAAAATAAAAGTGGGTGAAGGGAAAAGAAAGCTAGAGCAAAGTCTCTAATTTGGGGAAAGCAGGGTGTGTGCTCTGTATGTTGAGCTACATACACTATACAGTCCTGAACTACTTAGTTTGTGTTTCCATCACCTATCACCCAGAGAGAACAAAGCAACTTGGCTAGAAGGAAAGAGCTTGGATCCAGAGCTTGTCCTCAATAAAAACTTAGGGTCCAGAAGGTTCTTGGATGCATCATTTGCTCGGTGAAATGAGATGTTTTATAGTCTTCTTTCCACTCTAGTTCTCTCATTCACTGTTATCAGCTTATTTCAGAGGCAAAATTCAGAGGTGATTGCTCTCCTAAATGGAGGAAGAGGGGGTGGCAGGCAGACTGGCATCATCTCAAAGTCTATTTCTTACACAAAATTTTTTGCCACAGTGTTTTATAAATAGAAAGCACCTCTTGACCCACCAGAGGAAACAAACACTACCACAATGCTGGAAGGAGACATTATATTTTTGCATGTGCATGTTTTAAATAGATTTCTCTTCCTGACCTTACTCGACAAGTGTTCTGACAGTTTTAACACACATGAGCAGAAAAATGAGAACTCATGCTCTACAATTGTGTCTTCAGTTAGGAAAAGAATGTCAAAAGAGCCTGGTGGAACTGTTGAGAGTCCTAAAGAAAGAAATCATTTATCATTTGAAACTTAACTTGGCAAATATACTTTCTCTAAAACTTAAGTCAAAAGTCCAGCAGCAAACTTGAAATCTAGATATCCTGATATGGATATCTTAATATCCTGACCCTGAGAGAATAGGCCAATATATAAGGGGACGAATTCTTTGCCAGAAGCATTCTGAGGACATAATCGACTATATGCCAATGTGACAAAATCCAATGTTTTAGCAGTCGAAGGCTGTATATTTTTAAACAGTTAGGCAGTAAGACTTTTAAATCAGTTAGAAATATTTTTTCCCTCACAGAAGTATTCTGTCTAAAAGGCCAATAGGTATTAATATTCTTTCTCTGTGTATTTGCAAAAAACCATTATATTTTTGCCTCAGCTGTCATGCTCATTTCTTTTTGGCTCTTGACCTTTATGGAAATGAAGAAAAGAATTAACTCTACTGGCTTATGGTCTAGAGCAGAATCTGTCACTTAATGTTTTATGGTAAAACTGCTTGAGAGAAAAACGCTGAATGCAGGCACTACATCGTCATGATGACCTCCGAAATTCTGGAGAAAGAAGTGCTTCTCCACAGGTTAGGTACAGGTCAGTTGCCTTTTGTCATCTCCTGGTTCTTCGTTTGTAATTTTGTCAGACTGAAACAAAAGCTGACTCATTCTTGTGAGAAAGCATATGATTATTGGAATTTGTGTTGCCAATGAGAGCTTCCAGATTTTGGTGGCAATGTATACAATGTGGAATTCCCTTTTCCCTAATTTTATTTTAAAACCCTAATTTTATTCTTAGAAACTGTGACATTTTCTACTGTGCCTTTCCTTACTTGAAAAACATAAAGGCATCATCACTTTCCTTGAAATAGAAATAGAAATATCTCTCATGCAGGACACAAATGTAAAAGTCATAAAACATTAGTACTGAATCCTCTTAGATATTTATTGATAGCTTGCTTTTGTATTGAGTTGATTTGGCCCCAACTTGTCTGTAGTAGCTAATTCTGGCAGGACTAGATAGAGTCTTTTGCTCAGAGCTTTTTGGTCAGTCCCCATATAAAGATTTTATATTGAACCCAGCTGGTTACTTGACTTTCCTTTATCTGGATGAGATCTTTCTCTGTATGACTTCCTCATGCCAAGAATGCTGGCCTAGTCTGTTACTAAGATAAATACATCTTAGGCTCAAAATGGAACTCTACCATCAAATGCTTGACATCTGTGGAGTTCAGGAACTAGTTTTCCTGAAGGAAAGAGCTAGGTCAGAGGAAGGGTTCCTCAAATTTGGAACTAAGGATTTGGAGCGTGTATGCATCCCTAGTTGATGCTTGGCACCACCAATAAAATATATCAATCAACTTGCCTTCTCGAGTCTCGGTCTGTGCCCCATGTCCTGTGATCATTACACTCCATCCCAATGGGAGTATTGAAGACCTTATAAAAAAATATCTGATGCTCTGATTCAAGGGTATGTATGGGATTTTATCCCTATTCCAAAACTCACCTTTATAACCAAGGAGATTTGAGGCTGCTAAGTAGGAAGAATTTGTTTTAAATTTCCCAGGAGGAGGATGACCTGCCATGTGTGTTATTTATGGCTAAACACAAAAGATGCCTTGTGGAATCCGGAGGCTCTTACTTATAATTATTTTGGCATAAAGCTGCCGTGTTACCATGTCCTTCTGGTATTCTAGTGTAGTTCATTCTTTTTTGAGTGTATCCAAATCAAAGCTACCTTTATAACAAATTTTTCTATGTCCTGAAGAATAAGATTATCATACACCCACCTGTTCCCAGCACTTCCTTCCAGTTGAATTTAAATAAACAGTGAGCTGAGTTTTTTCTTTTTGACTAAGAGCCAGTCTATACAACAGCAAGGGGACTATTGCTTTCCATCTATATGCAAATATGCTGAATTCTCTCCAATCCCTGGGAAAAGACCCTTTTAGCCAAATGACTTATGCGTCTGTTTCTTCATGTATAAAATTAGTGGTTTGGAGATAAATAACCTAAGTTCTCTTGTAGCTGTATATTTCCAAGTCACGAACACACGAGAGCAGAGCTTTGCATACACTCAATAATAAACAACATAAACAAAGTGTTTTGTTTATGTTTAAAGGCCAGTAAATATCCAATGTCCTATTGTGATACTCATTTTTTATCTTGATAGCAGCTTTTTTCCTGTTTAATTTTGTCATTAAGCAGTAAAAATAATCCACACTTTCAGTAGTTGCCTAAGCATCCTATCTATATTTCAAGACTCCTAAAAGACAAATTTGTATTGCTCTTCTACTCTGAATACCCCTTACCATTCTCCTTTCACTGACCCCCATACAATTTTCAAAACCCATTCTAAATTCACTTATTCTGTGAACCATACACCTTTGACTCCACATCTCCTGTTTTTAAACAAATGACTATCTCTAACTTTTCTTTCTCTCTGTTGTTTTTGTTGTTGTTTTGGTTTTATTGGAGGGGCACACCTGGTGATGCTCAGGGATTACTCCTGTCTATGCACTCAGAAATTGCTCCTGTCTTGGGAGATCATATGGGACGCTAGGGGATTCAACTGTGGTCTGTCCGAGGTTAGTGAGTGCAAGGCAAACATGCTACCACTTGCACCACCACTCCGGCCCCTCTCTCTTACTTTTCTTTCTGTCTACACCAGTACTTTTTTACTTGATTCACGGTCTATAAATACAGCATCTGCTGCTCGCTGACCACAAAATAAACTAAAATCTATTCCTCTTTCTCTTACCACTCTCACCTAGTAACATTTAACACAATGCCTGTAATGATCCCTGGGTACTTATGGTCATGACCCTCAACCAAACCCTACTTTCTCTAAAATAAAAGTTCTCAGTTGACAACTTCTTGAATAAGTGTCATTAAAAATATTTTGAGGGGGCAGTGCAATAGCACAGCAGGGAGAACATTTGCCTTGCAAATGGTCAGTCTGGGTTTGATCTCCAGTATCCTATATGGTCCCCAGAGCTTGCCAGGAGTGATTTCTGAGCAGAATCAGGAGTAACCCATGAGCACTGCTGGCTGTGACCTAAAAAACAAGTATATATGCATTATATATACTTAATACATATGTATGTACACATATATGTATGTATATATGTGCATATATATATTTAGGTTAATCTTTCTATAGATTATAAACATATATTAGATGCATGGATGTATATTGTATTTTTAACCAACGCTGCAGGAGAGGACAGATATTTGAACCTTCCTAATTCATTCATTTTCACTCTTTAAATTAATAGGAAAAAAATCTGGTAATTCATATAATGAGGCAAGGAATCAAATGAGTACTATTTTACTTTAACTTGTCGTTTTGATTTAAATTTTTCCCCTTTAGCAGTGTTTTGTCTAGTAGTGATAAAACATATATCACATGGTTATCTTGATGGCTAACATGATATTTGGCAGGTTTTTCTGATTTTGTTTCCAGTTAGTTCTTTCCTATACCTTTTGTTTGAAGATGAGCAGAGCCAGATCTGCCTTTTCCTTATTCCTTCCTTCAATGAAAACATTAAAGCATGAATCTCTTCTATATTTTTTTCATCCTTCTGCAAGCAACTGGCTAGTACCCAAAATGTTGTCTACACAAAGATCACAGCAGGAAAATAAAGGACTTTGGGCAGTGCTGTCTGAGATATTATTCTTTTTACTTGGAAAACCTATTTATATAATAGTCTTTCTTGACTTTCTTTTATGTATGAAGGTAATACAAGACACATACATGAATTAAAACATGGCCTCAAAGGCTGTTAACTTTCAAACAAAGGTTTTCAAAATCCAAGTCACAAAACCAACTTAGATTAAGAACAAATTGTTAAGTTTTTTAGAATACCATAGACTAGAAAACGTTGAAATACTTACCATGTAGTGAGGATATTATCACATGAAAATTTTTTTCTTGAGATAGTAGTGATGTGCATATACTATATTACATTGTAAATTTTATTTTTATAAGTCAAAAAGTTAGAAGTTCGATGATTCTGAAAATTCAATGAACATAGCATATCATGTTTATAAGTTCATATTTAAATAAATTAAAATGTAGAAGAAAAAATGAATGTTAGAGAACTCAGCGTCAAACTAAAAGTTCATGTATCAAAAGGCTAAAATTGCATCAACTTTGTACCACTTTGCAAATGCTCTATGAGGGTTCATAGACCAGTAAACTCTGCATTAAAGTGTTAATTTCTTTTTTTATTAAAATGTCATGATTTACTGTTGTAAAACAGGCCTTAGGATGGAGTTGGATGGAGATGAAGGCCTTGGTCCACCATCCCAGGCCACGTGGCTTCAACCCCCATTAGCTCTCAGGTCAGCATCTTCAGATGGTCGTGGCAAGAATCAGACTCACTCACATAGGCTTCACGAGAGATAATATCTTTATTTAGCCCTAGCCATCAGATATGGCTTCTAACCAATTACACATGCTATTCTTAGCTAGCCCTGCATCTTAACTCCTTTCAGGCATTTTTCCTCTGACCTCCAATCTGGCATAAGGCCAAAGGGCCAAAGGCCAAAGACCAAAGCCAAAAGGCCCTAATCCTCCTAGACCAAGGCCTTACATCACCTTTTCCAAGGCCCCTCCCAGGAAATGGGCAGGGTCTTGCAGGTAAAGTAAAAGTAATATCCGTGCCCAAGACCCCGCCCAGAAATGGGCAGTTCTCAGGTAGATACCTGTAGCCCTGGGTGGAGCTTTAATTTACAAAGTTTTCATAATAGAAATAGTTGAATTTCAGGCATACTATGTTTCAGCACGAGTCCCATCACCAGTGTCAACTTCCCTCTACTAGTGTCCCCAGGTTCCCACCTAACTCATTCCATCCCCAATCTGTCTCTTTGACAGATACATTTTTAAACTTGGTTGCTATGATTTGAATCTTCCTCTTTCAATGTTGTTGACTCTGTGACTTGGACATATAACTATACCACTCCTCGACACCACCATCATATCCCAGGATTTTGATCCAAACCTCTGTTATTTTTCATCTACCTCTTCTTACTCCTTCTCTATTTCTTTTTTTTTTTTTTTTTTTTTTTTTTTTTGGTTTTTGGGTCACACCCGGCAGTGCTCAGGGGTCACTCCTGGCTCCATGCTCAGAAATTGCTCCTGGCAGGCACGGGGGACCATATAGGGCACCGGGATTCGAACCGATGACCTTTTGCATGAAAGGCAAATGCCTTACCTCCATGCTATCTCCCGGGCCCCCAACTTCTCTATTTCTTTATTTCTAAGAAACTCATCGTGTAATATTGGACTTAATTTAACTAAATCTTTGAATATCCAGTTTTAGGTGTTATTCTTCATAACAAGCAAGAACAAGCTATTCCTATACTGCTATGTAATTAATATTTATTGCCTGTATTTAACAACAGTGTTCTACCATATTACATTGTAAATGCAGAAGATATTTTCCTGAAAAATTTTTTTGAAAAGGGGGGGTGGGTGGTTAAAGGGTTACACCCAGCTGCACTCTGTGATCAGAAATCACTCATGGCAGGCTAGGGTGTGGGGCATAAGGATATTTTTGTTACATATTATATGCTTTAGACTTCTACAGAGCTCACTCACATGTTATCTGTGTTTCTAAATGTAGTTCATGTATTCAGCCTCCTTAAAGATATAGACAACCTTAGATATATCTTATATAGAAATTAAAAGCATATGGCACTAAAGAGATAATATAGGAGGTAAAGTGCTTGCCTTACATTTGGCTAGTTTGATCATAGCACTGTCAATATATTATTAATTTACATATTTCTTAATAAATATATATATTTGTTATATATTTATTAAGAACATATTTTGTGTGCACAGACAAAGAAAATTCCCATGGAAGATTTTATAGATCAAGCTGGCTAGAGGTTCCAAGTAATCGTTTGGCATGACCTGTGATTTCAATCAACTGGTATAGTGGGTTCATATTAATGAAAATTGGTTGGCCAGTTCCCCAATAAGCAAACCCACAAGTGAGAAATAGGAATACTGGCCAAACTATAAATAAATTCAAATTGCTTTAATCGTATTTCTCTAAGATATTTAATAGACAAAAATCTTTTCTCAGCTCAAGAAACACTAAGTTTAAAGGAAATAAGCTTCTGCCCCCCACCCATTTTGTTACCTTAAATATGCATCTAGATTGGCACAGTATTTGCTGAATGAAATCTTATCAAATCATTCTCTCATTTTAAAACAGGAAAACTATAGATATATTTTGATTGGTAAAAATGTAATAAACCCTGAGATTATGCAATTTCTATTATAGTATTTTTCTTGGCTAATAGACTCCACTCAAAACAGATTTATTTTCCTGTTAATATCCTGATCTCTTAGAAACGTGAGATCCAGATTTATTACTATAATACCAGCTCATAAACTTCAAGGTCCTTTCAACCTGAGAATTGACTTCCTGAAACACTATTGGCATGTACAGACATCAATAAAAAAAAAAGTCTTAAAGATAAGATGAATTGGGTAGAGTCAGGAATTTTAGCACATGATCAATGCCATTTCCTACTGTAATAAATGCATAAAAACATAGGATTATGATGTGAAAAAACATGAGCTCTTTTTTCATGTGTTTCATAGTTCACCCAATGCCAGTTTAGCTGGCATTGAAGATCTGTCATACCTCAGGTTTATGGAGCAGAGATAAACCACTTTTTTTTTTCATTTTCATACTTGCCCTTTAAAAGGTCTGTTTAGAGCCATCAACATGATACATTTGATACATATTAATGAAAGCTAATGAAATCCAGAAAAATATCAAAGGGTCTAGAATTACAAAATGAGAATGAAGCTGTAGAGGGCATCAAATTCAGCCTCCTGAACTTCCTGTCTTTGGCATTACCAATTTGTTTTGAGCTGCGGGGGACCCTCAAGAAAGGATCTCAGGAGCAAGTCCTTTCTCTTTTCCTCTTAGCTCTGATCTCCTTTGAAAGCTGCTCACACGGACAGACATTTGTAATCAAGTCATTCCAGATAGTTATTAGCAACGCTATGTTACATAAACTATTGCTTCCACTGAACTTAAGGTGAAGCATTGGAATTTTAAGATAGTGATTTTAAGCGCCTGCAAAATATCTCTGTGCTTAAGCACTGAACTACACAATTACATAATGATTGCTGGTCATGTTTTTCGGAACTTCAAAGATTGCTGGCTTTTCTTGTTTACCTCAAATCCCCAATTTCCTTAAGAGGTAATTCGATTGGAGTTTTATTTTTACATTTCTTTGTCTACAGAATGTAGTTCCTCTCATTCCTTCATTAATTCATTTCTTGAGCATTGGTTCAATCTATGAAGCTGAAACTAGCCAGGGCCTGTACACTCAACCATTTTCAGTAACTTGGAAGGAAGATAAACTGCAGTAACACTAAGAGTTAGCAAAGATTCCAGGCCTCAGCCTCCCCTATCATCATACTGAACATATTATTGTCCACCTACTGGTTCATAGGAATTAAAAACACTGTGGGCTTTTACTTTTTTCACACACAGAAGATTTTGTTTTTGTCTTTGTTTTGGTTTTGGTTTGGTTTTTAATTCTCATTGCTAAAACAACAATTCTAAAAAGTAGAACTAGAAAAATGCTAACAACTCTTTATTTTAAAGGAAGATAACAGATACTTTAGAATATCAGACTAAACTGAATAATAAAGATAAGGACATGTGGAAATGAGAGGAAAGTCTTAGCAATTAATAAAAATAAGAGAATATTAATTTTAAAAATATTTGCTGTATACTTGACAGTTAATTTTGCTAAATAATGATATTGGTGGGATGAGAAATAGAGATCAAGGGGCTGGAGTGTATGTATTTGCATGCCAGAGGCCCACTTTGATTTCTGGCACCAGAGTAACCAGGATCGGCATCTAATCAAGTAGCCCCGGAACACCAATGAGTGTAACCTCCACTCCCACAAAAAAAAAAAAAAGTGGGGCAAAGAGGAATAAAAAGTTGGAGCAAAAAGCAAAACTTCAGAAGGGTTGTTTATCAGATAATAAGCAATGAGCTTTCACTTGATTCTAGATTGTGGTGCACTGTGGAAAGTGTTTGGACAGAAAAGAGGGATTTGATCAAAGACAGATGCTTGTGGTTAAAGATTCTAAGCTCCACCAAAACACCATCTGCTTTCATGTAGTTTTGGATAACGCTACAACATATAGGTATCATGTTGGCTGCAATTGGCAAACATGAACACATGGTAAATGGAGTCATTCTTCTATTGCTTCTCTTAACATTTGTAAAAATTTTTAAATAGCTATGCCCATCTAGTATATAATTGATCTTTTTATTTCATCTTACTACATACCTCAGAAGTTTTACTTCCTCTATACTGAGTGTACTGCAAAAGAAACTCATAGTCACAGAGGTTAGACATCTGATTATATAACTAGTTTATAATGTAATATAAATGAAATCTTCTGCTGCCAGATTCAGGGGATTTTCCTATTACATGGGAACATCCCTTGCACACAGTTTTTATTGTGTGAACCTGTGACCATATTGTGTGAACCTGCGAATCTTATTGTGTGAACTTGTGAATCTTATTGTATAAATCTCTGAACCCTGAAAACTATACTGGGTCCTTTGATATCTAAGATGTTATAAAAAGGTTTTCTGAAAAGAGAGAAAGCTATAAATGAAGACCTTTAAAAATAATTTATGAGAAACTCACACTTCTGAAAAATGCAGCTAGTTGTTCTTTTATAAATTCATAAAAGAATCAAGAAACTTAAAATTAGATTAAGAAAGATGTCAAGCAAAGTGTCTATCATCTAAAAAGTAAAGCTAGATTGAAGCATATACTTTCAAGAATTTTCATAGAATGTAAAACAGAATGTTTTACCCTTTGACTGGAGTCAGAATGACAGCACAGCAGGTAGGGTGTTTACATTGCTTGCAGCCGATCCAGGTTCAATCCCCAGCATCCCATATGGTCCTCCAAGCTGGCAATTTCTGAATGTAGAGCTAGGAGTAACCTCTGAATGCCACCCCAAGTGGCCCAAAAACCAAAAATATAGTTACCTTTCAAGGCATTGCAGAAAGACTTGGTTTTTCAAATCACTCCATTGGGAGGGATTATTATGTCCTATTTTAATAAATAATATAAAATTAATTCATTTGAAGGATCAGAGAGAGTACAGAAAGTAGAGTGCTTGCCTTGCACGTCACTGGTGAGTTTGATCGCTGACATTGCATAGGTCCTCCATGCCTCACCAGAAATAATTTCTGAACATCACTGGGCATGATCCAGAAACCAACAACAATAAAAATAACTTGAAGAATAATTTGCCCTATGTCATGATAATAAACAATCATCATGAAACTGGAGCATAATCATATCTTGTAACATAAGTAGGTCTTCTAACTTTTATTTGTTTTGTGTGTTAAATTTCTTAGATAGTACCAAAAATAAAACCCAGGATCTCACACGTGTGACATGTGCTATTATGTTACTTCATATCCTTGATCCTCTTTAGTTTTTTCATTCACAGCTACCTTCACTACCTTTTGATCTACATCAAAATTAAATGTGTTTTACAGTGATAAGACACTAGGCTCTAGTTTAAGATATAAATATTCCTGTAGCACTGGATCTTAATCAAATACATTCTTTAGGTTTTATTTGTTTATGGGAAGCATTATCTAAGTCATAATATGATGTCCAGGGGAAAAAGCATTATAAAATATGTTCTTAATTATTTTAATGTTTAAGAATAGTGACTTTCAGGGCCCGGAGAGATAGCACAGCCGTGTTTGCCTTGCAAGCAGCCGTTCCAGGACCAAAGGTGGTTGGTTCGAATCCCGGTGTTCCATATGGTTCCCCGTCCCTGCCAGGAGCTATTTCTTAGCAGACAGCCAGTAGTAACCCCTGAGCACCGCCGGCTGTGGCCCAAAAACAAAACAAAACAAAAAAAAAAATAGTGGCTTTCAAACTTCTTATACCAGCAGATCAGTACAAATCTTTGGACAATGATTTAGGCATGAAGGATCAGTGATGAAGCATTTACTCATAAACATCCAGGAATAAAAGGTAGATTGAAAAGAATCCAATAAGTGGCATAAATGTTTTGAGAAGTCTGATAATAAAAATTGAATGGAGGTGTGAGTAATCCTTTTGCAGAGTTCACTTCAAGCTAGGGTAAATATAGAGAGGAAAGGACACATAGACATAGGTTCCTTTCCTAGTATAGAGGAAAGAATGTGCAAGTTGCAATCCAGCCTCAAATTCAGTTAATTCAGCGTTTCCAACCACTGTGCCACTAGTGTGCCATGATATATTGTCTGGATTACCATGGGAAATATTCCAATTTGGTCCATAGCATGTGGCTTTGTCATGATTGGTCCATTTGTGAGCCAAAGCGGACTATAAAACTAAAAACAGAGAGACTGAGAGCTATTGACAAAGAGCTACATGCGTAGCTCTTCGATTCCTGCCAGAATATCAGCTATGTGTTCAGCCAAACCGGCCCAGGTTTCACACTGAGAAAGTGAGCAGAAATATGAACAATTATAAAATACTTTATTATGTTATCATAAAGTAATTATAAAATAATTTCTTTGTGTTTATTTGATTCCTATTCAAGAGAATTACTTTATATTTAGTCAATATAGGCACAGAGTTAAATTTTTTAACGTTTTCTAATGGTGGTGTGCCTCGTGATTTTTTTTTCATGAAAAAAGTATGCCTTTGCACAAAAGGGTTGAAAAACACTGAGTTAATTAACTAGTTAATTGATTATACTTTTTGCTTTCAGTTTGGATAAGAATGCATCCTCACACTAAGAATCTCAGGCAGAAGGGATGTCTAATATCTTTCTATAATCATCACTCTCAGATAGTCTCATGTTCCATCCCCAGAAGTCACCAAATTCTTCAATGCTGAGCATACTTATCTACATTACAGTCTTATTTTTTGCATCTCATTTACGAACTAAAGATAATTAATAAACCTAGATTATTTGAGAGCATGGTAAATCAAAGAATTCATGACTTGGATACTTCATATAGCTTGATTTCTAATTACCAACAGTAAAAAAAGGAGCTATCTTTTTGTTTTTCAGTTCCTGTTTAACTCCTAAGAAACTGTTATCTGGAAAAGAAAAGTGACAGGGAGTATACAAAAGAATATTCCAATTCTCTAAGTAAGCAAATTGCAGCTAGAGTCAAAATCTGATCCACTAACCTGAAGATCAAGAATTGGGTAGCAAAACTGGAAACCATTAATCTAAGCTAGAATCTTAGATTTCAAATTGTAAGTGCAACTTAATTGCCACTATTATTTTGGGATAAAGAGAAAATGTTGCAACGATCAATTTACAAAACTAAGTAAAGAATATCTTCAGGACAATAGAAATCTAATTTATTTTTGCATCTCTATCTTCTCCCAATAACTCAGTTGTTAATTAAAATAAAAAAGGAAGTTACCATGGTTTTTGCTCTTCAGAGTTTCCAGGATTCTTTCCATTTGTAGTATGTTTTTCCGAAATTGAGCTCAATTGAGCAGTTACTGTGTGTTCCATTTCTTGGTGATTAGTATTCATTGCTTTCACCCTGGCATATGAAGTGATTGTCCCTTGGTTCCTGGTGCACGTGTGGGTAGCAGGAAACTCTGAGAAAACATCACAATTTTAGGCCATTTACAAAGGCTCTGCTCCCACAGCAGATTGCCGAGAGGCATTCCACCTACATTGTACTTCAAGACCCCCTAAGCCTAGCTCTCTTCTATGAAACAGACCTGAGGCATCTTCTTTAGTAATGAGCAAAGATGAGACCATATAGTGTTGTTACTCATCGTTGATTCTTGAGAATTGAGATATGATTCAAATATGATTACACTTAACTCTGAATTTTTTCACATCAGGAGCCTTTCCTTGAATATTATCTCTATACTATATGTTAGATGTTGGCACTTGGGAAACAATTTGCTAGAACTTCCCAAATGAACCTTGAGCTAGCTAGTATGCTCTGGAGATGAATTCTGAACAAATGTGGGATTTGGTGAAGCATGTCTGAACCTGATGTTTTATGTTGTTAAACAGAATTATATCCATTTCTGAACATCTATTGCGATTCGCTGGAGAATTTCTTCTGTGCAGAATCACAAACTTCTAACTCTCTCTAAGGGGGGAAAATAGAAAATAAAGCTCTATTCTTTATTGACTTGCTGGTTTTCATTAGATCCACAGGACCTAATTTTTTTCTATGACAAAGAGAATTTTCATGTGGGTAAAAACCCAAAGGACTTTGAGACGATGTCCTAAATTCACTGACAATTAACTTAGAAATTGAAATCTAAGAGTCAAATGGTTAAGAACTGAGGAGGTGTTTTAGTATCTACTTGGATTTGTCTTAATAGTCTGTTGAAGAACTTTGTTGCTCTTGTGTAGTACAGATTTATATATTAGCTGATTTTCTCTTTGAGGAAAGATGGTCCCAACAGATAGTCTGAAAAACCTGGAAAGTTCCTATATCTCTAGTGGTTGAAAACTGGAGCTAAACAAGGTTGAACAAGTAATTTGGAGAACAAAATAAAGATATGGAAAAATAAATCATTGTCTGAAAAAAATTGGAGTAGATTTATTGAAAACCCCCCTAGGTGATGTGAAAATAGATTACTCTTCATTTTACTCACAAAACTCCAAGATCTTGAAGTATTTATTTAAGATTACACATAGAATATTAAAAAGCTAAAATTTCAACCCAGGCCATTATTCTCTAATTCCTATCTTATTATATCTCATAGAATTATTATAATTTATCTTTCCATTTTATTGTCTCTTTTTTATTGATGATAGGTAACATTATATCTCATAGAATTATCATAATTTATCTTTCCATCTCATTGTCTCTTTTTTCCTAATCGATGATAGGTAACACAAGCTGAAATAGGAAAAATGAAAGAAGGAAAGGGAAAGAAAATAATTAGAAAGGAAGGAAGAGAATATGGGATAGATACTAATAGTACAGGACAATATAGACATAGTTTGTTACCCCATATTTTATCTTGGTCATTTTTTGAGATACACAGATGCATTTTAGAAGTCAAATATAGAAAGAGCTGAAGTGGTAATAACAATGGGCTATATACCTAGTTCCCTAGGAGTGAGCCCTGAGCATACAAGGAGTAAGCCCTGAGCACAACCAGACATAATCCAAAAGGTTAAAAATGAAAAAGTGGGGTCACAGAGATAGCATAAAGGTAAGGCGTTTGCCTTCCATGCAAAAGGATGGTGGTTTGAATCCGGGAGTCCCATATGGTCCCCCGAGCCTGCCAGGAGCAATTTCTGAACATAGAGCCAGGAGTAATGCCTGAGCGCTGCTGGGTGTGACCCAAAATCAAATAATAATAATAATAAACATCAGAAAAGGATCATGGCAGCCAATTTGAAAAAAGAAAGTTAAAATAATACCATAGTTTAAGAACTTTTGGGTATGTATTTTAATGCCTTCATTAGGTTCAGACATCGCCATTCCTCACCTAGACTCTACCACTTAACTCCTAAGTACTTTTTCCTGCCTCAATACACACTCGCCATCATTTCCAGTGTTTCTCAAACTTTTTTCAACCCCTTGCTTTTGTGCCTTGTTTTCTTCCTGTATCCATCACTATCCTACTGGTTGCACCCTAATCCTGTTCTATGTCTTCCATTTATGAGACTTTCACTGTGAAAATGTTCCCTTAAAATATTCTGGGGAGAGACTGGAGAGATATTACAGCAGGTAGGGCATTTTTCTTGAAAACACTCAACTCAGGTTTGATCCTCAGTAGCCCCAAGCATTACCAGGAGTGATCCCTGTGTGCAGAGCCAGAAGAAATATTGGGAGTATGACCTTAAAAAAATAAATATTATGGGACCGGAGCAGTGGCGCAAGCGATAGAACGTTTGTCATGCACGGTCAAAACTAGGATGGCTGTGGTTGGATCCCCCAGCATCCTATATGTTCCCCCAAGCCAGGAGCAATTTCTGAGCCCATAACCAGGAGTAACCCCTGAGTGTCACTGGGTGTGGCCCAAAAAAAAACAAAAAATAAATAAATATGTTATGTTTTATATATAATTGAGTCATGTGGTATCAAGTTAAGAAATGCAAGTTTTTAAGAAAAATAAAAGTCATCTTTGCAACAATCCTCAGAGACAATGAGAGGAGGGCTGGAACTTCCAGCTCACTTCATGAAGCTCACCACAAAGAGTGGTGAGTGCAGTTATAGAAATGACTACACAGAGAACTACCATAATCATGTGAATGAATGAGGGAACTGGAAAACCTGTCTGGAGTACAGGTTGGGGTGGGGTGGGATGGAGGGAGATTTAGGACATTGGTGGTGGGAATGTTGCACTGGTGAAGGGGGGTGTTCTTTACATAACTGAAACCTAATCAAAATCATATTTATAATCAAGATGTTTAAGTAAAGAAAAAAAGAAATGCAGATTTTAACCATCCTTTTGTTGGACCATTGTCTTATGATTCTCATCCCTCTCCTCTGTCAGCTTCAGTGGGTCTGATAGCACGTCTTTATTGAGTAAAGACTAAACATCTCCTGTGATTTTTGTTTTCCATGTTACTTTTTAAGATTTGGGGACTTTTTATTTCTTACTTTGTATGTAAAATACACTTCCTGCCCAAAATAAGAACTATGCCTTTGTGACACTGTAGTTTTGCTCATATTAATTTTCCTATTCATAAAATTATTATATTCTTATATTTATCAAACTTCTGTATAGCTTTCAAAAATAAAACTGGACTTTTAGATACTTGCAGATGACAATATGTAATAATAATATGCCTAAAATATGTTATGAAGTAATATTACTTCAATTTAAATAGACATAGGCCAGAGCTAGAGTGATAGCACTGCGGTAGGGCATTTGCCTTGCATGCTGCTGACCTGAGACAAACTCGGTCATCCCATATGGTCCCTCAAGCCTGGCAAAACTGATTTCTGAATGCAGAGGCAGGGGTTACCCCTGAGTGCCCCTGGGTGTGACCCAAACCTCCCCTAAATTTAAAAAACATATATGTATGTTTTTTAGAGAGAAAGATATCCAAGAGGACTAGAGCACATGCTTTGCATACTGGAGGCCTAGGTTCAATCCCCTGAATTGCATATTTCTCTGAGCTGTGAGCTCAGAGTACCACCAGGTATGAGCAAAAAAAGATTGAAAGGAAAAACATGAAATAAGCAGGAAAGAAATCTAACACGTGTAACATTTGATATTTACTTCCTTTAATCATTATATTATAGTGCCTTTGTAGAACTCGGTGACGGGTATTTTTAGAAATCACTTATGTGCTCTAATAGACAATAAACAATTAGACTTTTATTTTCTTACATTATTTTAGGGCTTAGCTATCCTGATAGAGTGAATTTACCAGAAGCTCAGAGATTCAACAATGTTTCTTATATAGGCAGGGAAAGAAATTCAGCAATTATAAATGTCAGTTAAAGTACCAGTACCACACTAAGGAGTGCGAATCTGGGTTAGCATCAGACAATGTGCAAAATATGGAAACTAATGTGCAACCCCTGGTGAACACCATGGCTGAATATATGTAGTAGTGATGATCACTAAGGCCAGGAAGTCAGTAGTCAGTAACCTCTGGTTATGTAACACCAACAAGATCATTGACAAGGCAGGGCAGGGGGGGTTAGGATATAAGATTTTATTTAAAGGAAAATAATTTGGTGTTGATATGCCATGATTCTCATATTCTTTCCCTCCATTATCTTAAGTAAATAAAATCTCTCTTTTGAATTCAAAACAAGACACTTCCTACTTGTTACTTTAACTGTGTATCTTCTTAATAATCAATGATAAAGCCCTTAAAAGATAAAGAAGGTAAGGGATTAAAATTTTTTCTGTGATATTAACAAAAAAAAACAGCCAAAAAGGTTTTGTACAGAAAACTGTAAACCAAATTGTACCTCATGTGTTAGATACACATGAACGGATGTAAAAAAACACTGTAAACTGTATACTTCCAGGATCAAGGAGAGGGTTCATGAGATTCACCGCATTCCTGCCACATTTGAGGCCCTGAGATTTTTCCTCAGCGTTATATGAAACTCCTAACTCTGCCAGGACTGATCTCTATTTTAAAGTATATAAAAAGGGGGCAGGAGCAATAGTACAGGAAATAGGGCACTTGTCTTGCATGAAGCATAATTGGGTTCACTCCCTGGTATCCCAGATGATCCCCAAGTATGGTTCTACCAAGTATGATCACTGAACATAGTCCGGAGTAAGCATGTGTAATTATGTGACAAATAAATAAATAGAGAGCTGAGTTGTGTTGGCATCTGCCTGAGCATTAAACTCTTGATACCCTTGCCACCAGATGAATATCACCCTGACCAGAGTCATTAGACCTTTCCTTAAAAATAATTATTTTAAAATAAAACCATGTACTTCTTCCTAATGGGAATTGATAAGTAGTTTCAGCTTTTCTTAACTTTGCTTTCCCAAAGAAAAATCACTTTTAAGTACTGTTTTTATAGAAATGGATCTTAAATTTGTATTGATTTTTCAGAATTAATGCTGGTAGAAAGTTATTTTTCAAAAATGGATAGGTGAGAAATAACCTTAAATTCACACTAATAAAATTTTAACTTTTAGAGAAGAAAATATATCTTGACATTCTTATCTCAGGTTCAGCAATTTTAAATTAGATTAAATTATAGCACTTTCTAAAAAGCTATGATTTTCAAATCCAGAACTTCTGTTGATATAATTAATCTGTGCTTTACTTTTTTGTAAATTTTCTTTTTTAATGTAATGGCAGTGTCATTGTCACTTTTAAAAGTTAATTCTTTAACTCCATGAAGTCAATGCAATGATCTAAATGGGAGTTGCCACTAATACCCTTGGCCCCAGAGTACA